>NPHW01003972.1:0-13888 GCA_002240705.1 Elaphomyces granulatus
TCTCGGTCTCGGCGCAGTGGGTCTTGGTAATAAACAGTCTCGGCATCGACTCGATATGAGGTTTAACTTCACTCGCACTCCGTTGTACGGCATAGAGTTTTGAAGGGAGGCCCAAGAAGCATCGGGTAGTCTCTTCCATAGCAAGTCGTTCGGCTTCTCGCTCAACAGCATTCCCAGACGGTATCTCTTCCCTTGGCATCATTTCCTTAGGCCGCGGGAGCCTCATCCGGTGCCTCGCTGTAGGTTCGCCATGCTTGCTTAGCCGGTATCTATAGGTCCCCTCGGACTCCGGCATCTCGATAGTTATCATTCCTGGATCCTCGGTCGTTCAACTCGGCAGGTTCGTCTCGGTCCGCTCTTAGCGACAGGGAAATAGTCTCGGTTTGCTCTTCACTCGCTCTTTCGGATTCTCGTGTGACAGCGGTCTTGGGCCTTGGCCTCGTGACATCTCATATTCTTCCAGTGACGGAACATGAAAGACTTCGGGTTCGTGGGATTCTGAACTCTCTGAGGCGGAAGCGGTCATTGGTTTCGACGCACTCAGAAATTTCGTATCTTCGGGCTCCTTCTTGTCAGGAGTTAGTGTATGCGTCGCTTTTCGGCCCCGATTCACAGGCGTTCATATTCGTAACGGTGTCGGAGGCACTTTGTGATCTAGGGGACGTTACCTTTGCCCTTGGCGTTTGCTGGACGGTTAGGGATAGGGTGATTACTAATTAGGGTCTGGTGGGCTATTCATAGCCTCAATGTATGATAGGAGCTTTAAAAAACCAAAAAAACTGGCTCCTCGCAAACCCTCAAAATGACGTCGTTTGCTGCATCCTCCAAGTCTTCCTTCCAGACCTACCTTATCGAGTTCACAACTGTCATCAGTGATCACAGCGACTATAACCCACGAATGACTACTCAATATAGGGCAGACAATTGCATGTCATAGGTTATTTGCAAAAGCATAGATGGTCATTTCGGGATTTCATTACCACTGAAAACAATCATCACGAGGCAATATATTGGGGTGACAAAGAAATTATACGGAAGCTTCAGAGGGATCCATCCCTAGTACCATTGGAGGCATATAACTGCGAATTAACAGCGCTTGAATCCACTCGTACATTTGGTCCTTATGCTCGTAAACTGGAATTCGATGACATTCAGATGGAGGAAGTCCATGCAGAGCTAAGAATATTGGCACCACAGCTCCTGGATTTGATGGAGAAGCTTCTTGCACCGGCGCGGGAAGGAAGGATAGACCAAGAATCTCATCAAGAAGAGACTTTATACGGCCATTACGTAGGTACTTGTCTTCTCTATCATTTGCTTTACACGCCGTCGGAACACTTGGCGACAATAGGGATTGTTTTCTTTGCAGGGGCGTTTTAGGGTCAGCGCTGATCCAATTTCGTTATAAGGTATATATATAGGCTTGTAGAGCGCACATCAGAGCACAATTGATTCCAACGGATCTCTTTTATTTGGAATGTCGGGGTTGCTGTCGCGTCGAACGTGGATTTCTTGCCTGTAAATGTCTTCTTTGCAGGGGCTTTTTAGGGTCAAGCACTGCTCCAATTATATTTCAAAGTAAATATACTTGTAGAGCGCATATCAGAGCACAATTGATTCCAACAGATTTGTTTTATTTGGAATGTTGGGGTTTGCTGTCGGGTCGAATGTGAATTTCTTGCATTTCAATTTCGATAAAGTTTGTATGGAGTTCCCATATTATTATCTCGGTCCCATATTAATTTCGATAAACCCCTACTAAATTGACTCGCCCCCCGCGCCTTGCCCCTTTCGGTTTCGGCCCGCCTCAAAATGCTCCTGAGATAAACGGCTTCACAACTTGCGGAAGTATCACCCATAACCCCGACCGTATTAATCAATCCGGGGTTGTACGAATAAGAAAACGGGCGTTGTGCTTGGTCACTATCATAGCCGTTCTCAGAATTCGTTGCCTCCCCTATTGTGGATCATCTTCTACATATCGGCATTCATGCAGAGCCAAAGATGGAAACAGGACGAGTTTCCCTTTGTAAGACTAAGGATCAAACGAATCTATTCGTTGTCTATGTACATTACCTACTATCATATCATAC
Organism: Elaphomyces granulatus; assembly: GCA_002240705.1. Lineage (NCBI taxonomy): Eukaryota > Fungi > Ascomycota > Eurotiomycetes > Eurotiales > Elaphomycetaceae > Elaphomyces > Elaphomyces granulatus. The sequence goes on from NPHW01003972.1 coordinate 2,094, forward strand.
CTACGTACATGAAGCACAAGAAGGACAGGTCTTGAAGACCATCTACAACCCAACCCGTGCAGTCCGCGCTTTCATAGTTCATCGTTGCATTCTATCTTAGAGAATCATACACACGGACGTGGGAATGAATATTTTGGGCTATTCCAGTATGTATGCTTTATTGATGAAACAGAGCCAGTTGCAAACAGAGGAAATGTTGGATGCCACTTAATATCAAATATGTTCTGTGAGTTTGGCGTCCACGCCTCCATCCACAGCAAGATAGCCATCCCAGCGACAAGAATATCCGTCACTGATATATTCCTCTAGGCCGGTGATGATGAAACTAAAACGACGATTTAGATCTACTCCAAATCTCGTAAATCGAGAGGTTGTGCATGCATAAGATATGATAGAATGTACATTATAACCCTTAAGATCTCAGCAACAGCACACGGGAGATTGAGAAACGCGAAGGGCCAGTAGGAAAAGGTCTATCGGCCCTTTCCACTAGCGATGTCCTGCCCCAATCTATAACCCCCTACCTTTTCCCACTCGACCTTCTGTCGTGTGATTGGGAGTTGTCTCCTAAGGCCTTTGAAGGCATCCTCAGCTAGACGGCTAAACGCACGAGTAAGCTCCTCTTGGTAGTCTCGCTCAGCTGCGGCGATGCGAGAGAGTATGGTGTCTGCCGAGAGAGAAGAGACAGATACAGATATGGGCTTTGTCGTGCTTAGAGCAACGTTACCGTCCTCGTAATAGTGGACATCGACATGGATGTTGCCAGTAATGGCAGAAGAAGCCGAGGAAATAGGAACAATATAGACGGTGCGAAAGCGACCATTCCTAAAGCATAAAGACCAGACCCTCAGCAGAGGGAGTTGGATATTCTGGTTAAAAGCCAATTCTCTGAACCGGTCGCAATGGCATTTGGAGCAAGCTCACCAATAATTGTTTGGCGAATACCGATTGGCAACGAGCAGGATAGCCACTGCAGTATCATTTTCGGCGGGATAGACACCATAGGAACAGCTGGGATAGTGTTCACGTGCATGGACAGAAAGCGACTTGATAAGTGATTTTCTAGAGCCCGCTTATGAGAAAACAATCTTAAGGCGATGGAGACACGGAAACACGGGGAATGTACATGAGGTCGGCATTTCGAGAGTCAAAGCGATGCGGTTGCACAGCGGATACCTTCTGTTCGCGGGTACATGGTAAAGTTAGCGGACGCTCTTTGATACCGTAAAAAGCAAATGCAAGAGCAGAGATCTGCCGCGGAATAAGTATGTAGACATACTTGCGAGGCATGATCAAACGCAAAAGATACCCGACTCTCCGCGTCGTAGTATTGGTTTGGACCAAGTTTGTTATACTGGCTGATAATGACCTAGTCGACAAATTTCCTGTCTGTCAACCGACAATATCCCACAGGAAACAAACAACCATAGTAGATTCGTGCCTGTACCCACTTCTTGATTTCCTCCAGGTAATTTCACCGTTGCTAGTTGTGTCTCGTTATATCGTTCGAAGGCGGGTCCAAGGGAAGGCAGGATGTTCGGCCCATCTACCGTGAGAGCTTTGATATCTATATTTTGAAGTAACCATCACTGCGTCAACGATGATGAATGCTCCTGGACCCAAAGGATGGTCAATGACATACCAGCGACGACGTCAGCAAGCTACACCAGAATCAGCCATGCGCATCAGTATAATAATAATCCAAACTTGGCCTTCACATACCTCGCCAGGGGGAGCACCCTCAATAAATGAGGACGCAATCTCGGTGGTCGAGTTCATGCCGTAGCTCTGGAAGGGAGAGGGAATGAATAATGTCACCGCGAACAATATACTTCGAAGTGGATTGTAGAAAACCGAGTTAGTGTAACATATATTCAATGTTGTAGAGGGGCAGAGCTAAAGCTCCGGAAAGGTCAAAGGTCTAAACGGTTAAAACCACGCTTTCCCAGTGCCCACTACGGTGAGACGCGCCAAAACTTCTCCCACCATTCATTCATGATCTTCTGCATAATCCAAAGGTTATCATCCTATGATGCATGATCGTCTACTTGCAGGCCATTAATTAAAGTGAGTGCAGTGATAGTTATACTATATTAGACATGGAGATCTAATGTCCATCCAGAACCTCGAAATCCAACTCCTTTCTAGCCTCAATCCCCCCTCAATCCAATATGTGCTACCAATACCTAATAGGTGGAATTAATAATAACAGGGAAATCAGTAAATCAATATCCGGTTCGAGTAAAAATGCCTGACGCCAAAGGTGAACGGGACGTGAGACGCTTTGTCCGCACAACAGCCAGAAAAGGTCACTATTCGATGCTCATATTCATCAAGCCATCATTCGTCTCATTCATACCCTGTAAACCAACTCTCTTGATGCTACCTGTATGCCCATTGCTGCTGCCACTGCTGTTCGTGTCCCGCTCCAGACTGAAGGGCCCTGGTGTGGATTTCAGTAGTGCCCGAGAGTTGCCATCTTTTACCATGGGTGATTGTGACATCACAGGACTACTTTGCACACTCATCCCAGGAGATACGGCTCTTCGCTTGAAGGATTCAGGATCAAGGTCGTCATCTCTCCGCCGCTTTCGTCGAAACTCAGTCACAAGAGGCGGACATGCAGCCTGGAGGGCGGGAGACCGCGAGCGGGCATGTCCCAGTGACTTCGAGATATGGGCCGCAGCGGCCATCGGCTGTGGAGGATCTAAAACGGTATCTTCTCCAGGGACTCCACCAACTCGAGCGATCGGCGGGGGTGTACGATAACGGCCATCAAAGGAATTCCAAAATGCTACACCGCCGGAGTTCTGACTTGCATGGTTGCTGAAGCTGCTGTCAGATGTTGCTTCGCTTGTGATTACCGCGGCATCCTCGGGGCCAATCAGTGTCACCTCTGAGGCGACAGCGACTGCTGCGCTCAATGGGAGAGAGTCTTCGGGTAATACTGGCGTGTTCAACTGGACGGTTGGATCGCTCTCGCGAACTTGACGGATCACTTCTGCTTCTCGTTTAGCCTCACTGTCTAAGGGCGCACTTTCTTCTAGGAGCGTAGCTCGAATTCGAGCGAAGTTCTTTGTTTTTGGCTATACGATTTTTTCGTCTCATTAGCGGGCCATGTAGATTATTCAATGGAAACGGATCGCAAGCATACCAAAAGATTGCCACGCCGAGTCACTACACGTCGAATCACACCCCGAGCCCCGCCCTCCGGGTTTGATTGAATGGCCGGGCTGGCGCACCGCGTTACTCGCGACTCTCCATCATCGCTGAAGTCAGACAGGTGCAGGTCGCGAGTCCCAAGGCTTAAACTCTCGCGTCGAGATTGCACAGCGTTCTTCGACATATCCCGGCTAAAATATCCCCCACCCGAAGTCTCTATGCTTTTCAGCACCGGAGGCGAAAGAGGCCCTGGGCTTGGTTTGGAGCTGTTTCCACTGGCACTGCTGGAGCTATGCCTACTCCTTCGGTTACGAAACCGTGCACGCTGAAAACTTGCGAGGGTGGAAGCAGCCGGGGAATAGATTCCCATCCAGTCATTCCCAGGACTTTGAGTTGGGGCATTGGCGAGGCCACCACCAAACTTGTTTGCCTGTGGTGTGGCAGTGATCATCAGGTCATCCCTGTCTCCGTTCATTGGCTCATCATCATCCTCTTCGCTGCTGGTGGTATCTGAATCGAGCATATTCACACTGGATACAGAACTTGAGATAGTTGCACGGTCAGCGGCACCGGAGGTTGAGAGCTGTTGGTTGAAGACGGCTCCCGGTGACCCGATCCAGGACATGGCCGTGCCCCGTCGCTGTGGGATCGTAACTCCACGCCCACCGATGGTCGGAGATGAGTCAGGAGAAGAGTCTGCAAGGGTGGAGTGGTGAAGATTCGTGCAGGCGCGAGAGAAGTCCAGGCCCCTAGACCGCCGTGGGAGAACCGATGCAGGAGAACCATAGATGTGTGCAACGTCGAGTTTAGGGGAGAGAGGCGCGCGGTTGATGAGGGGACTGGATTCAAGAGTTGCGTGTGGTTTGGGGGGAAGGTGTAGCGACAGCCCACGAAGTGATGGATGAGACTTTGGGGGAGTCGCTGGTTGCGAGCCAACCGAAATATCATCTTTGCTAGCACGCGACAGACCCCGTAGCTGTATGGGCAAGTTATGCCTCGAGGAATCGGACAACGACCGGGACTTGAGTAGCAAGCGAGGCGGCTGCAGCTGGCTGGGGGTGTCCGAACCAGACTGGGACTGCTCCATCAATCGCGATTCTTCTCTCCGTTGCCTGAATTGTTCCGTCAAATTGCTTCCAAACGAGACCGCAGACTTGCCACCATGGGGAGCACCGGGCGAGGATGTTGTCGTGTCAGTCATGACTAGTAGTAATAGTTCGATAGAAAGAGAATTCATAAAAGATCGTGTTGGATAGCACCAGACATCACGCGAAAGCTACTTTCACATTCGTATGGCCGACTCGAGGAGAATAATAATGATTGAGTACTATGTTATAGCCGTTCGTGCACCTGTACGTATACGTAGAGGCGTAGAACTATATACGAAATCAATCAGCACTAGGCCCCTATAAAATAAAAAATTGATAAGGAAAACAACCAACAAAAGTTAGGGCCTCTGTCAGATCAACAGAATAATATAGAGTGGCGACATCCTGATGAATATAGTAATATGTAGAAAGCTCATGACTTTCGCATTTTAGATGACCTGATATCGAGCTGTGGTACGGAAAACACCAATATCATAAATGGGGTTAAGTCGTGGGGGGGGGGCCGAGATTTTGTTATAAAAATCCATTTGTAAATTTTACCCGCCCGCGTTCTATTGCTAGAATTTGCATCCATTTTCCCGGAACAATAACAGACAAAACATGATGACATATCATTAATAACTAACAAAAAGATTACATATTACAATGCTCATGCTTAAACCTAACCAAGTCCTTATTATGAATGTCTCAGAAATCCATCATAGAAGCAACTCTGATTAGAAATACATACTCTACCAAAAATTTCAATATGTTTTAAAATTTTCAACTTTCAAAATTGAAGGAGAAACCCTTGTATGTTAATTACACACTAGTAGCTAACGTGGACCGCTAGTATCATAGCGAGTATTACCCCGCCCCGCCACAGATGCCTCCCACCATTTACGTGGCCAATAACAATATGCATTGCATATTAGACTACCCGTAACTAAACTAGTTACCCAGTAGTCATTTAGGTATACTAAGGGATAATGATTTTCCGCAGTTCCATGTTACGGACCTCGGACCTCAAATTCAAATATGGCGGAAGTCCAAGGCCAATAATACGATACATTATTGTCAGACTACGTACCCCTTTCCGTTATGACTGGAAAAGCAGCCTAATCAAATCCTTGCTTGTAAATATATATGTACTCCTTTCGAACCATGGATCTACAGTATTATATCGATCATAATTGAGTCTTTGCCTTGGGTTTTAGATACTAGTATCTAGAGTAAGGTTAATATGTTAATATGTTTTGCATTTTTCTATCATCACTTGATTCCCACTTTTTCTTCGTTGATATACTCATGTGTTTGCTGTGTAGGCACGCCGAATACCCAGACATCTCATAGATAGCGAGGGCGCAAGGAAGGGATTCAAAACGTCATGCCAAAATCAAAAGGAAAGAAAACAAAAGGAAGATGAACGGCTGCTGGGTTTGAATCAGAGCATACTTTAGTAATACTTAAGCATGTTGATTGATACTCATGAGAAGCGGCATTCGAAACTGTAGTCTCCCTCGTTAAATACAAACTCATCTTTAATTGAGGTTGGCAATTTTTACAATAAGCGGTATGGCACGGGCGAGATTTTGTCGGTCAGAATACATATAAGACCAGGTGAACCGCTCCTCTGCTGATAGATATCTCTGTGATCATACGGCAAATGTCGTCGTGCGGCATGCCCTGAGGTTGTATAGCAAGCGATCCTGAAGAGAAAGCGAGAGACAGAGTTAACTCTCACATATCGGCTGAGAGGGTGAAAATTCAGAATTTGGGAAAGAGTACCTGCCAACAAGGATGATTCCATATAGCTTTCATATGGACACAATGTCCCCCAGCGGCGATGTTATGGCTGGACGCATCTCCGCCGAGCCTTCCTGCCTTTGCCCCGCTTGCCAACCCGCGTTTCTGGAAGTGATGAAGTCGAAACATGGTCACATCATCAACAAATGACGACGGCTGCTGGAATGAGGAAAAGATGGTCAATCAAACAGAAAGCCATCGACTTTTCAACAACGCCATATNNGCTCTGTTCATTTTCGACAATTCTTTGGACATCGGAAAGCCGAGATTGTTCTGACAGGACTCAAAGGGTTTCGAAGATGGAACAGATCGCAAATGTCTCCTATTGACTGTGGGTTGGGGACTCAGTAAGCGGATATGGGTTCTCAGAGCCCTCCCAATTGCGGAGATCTTCTGGAGCAGGCTGCTCCTCGTCAGTCGCTAGCTTGGCAAAACCATTGGCAACTGCGGCATCCGATTTTTCAAAGGGAATGTCACAAGTAGAAGATCGTAAAGCCGGGTAGTAGCGCCTGTAAGAAAAGTAGGCGACTGCACTTCCAAGAAGGGAGCCACATGCCACGTCGTAAACATCATGCCTGTAATCCTCACATCGAGATATCGCAATCATTACGGCACCCAGAAGTGGTGCAAGGCTAAGTAGATATCGAGCAAGATCCGTCCTGGGGCGAAACGCGTGCAGTTGACCGGCAAGGAATCTATGGCATCATACCAATGGATCAGTAATCATCGAGGGAAGAAAAATGTCCGCACAAGACTCACAAAGATAGATATCCAAGTCCACCAAATGCAAAACTACTATGACCACTCGGGAAGCTCCTCCATCCTTCCTCGAGAATGCGCCGATTAGTTTGCGTACAGACGCTGAAGGTCACTAAGACATGCGGAGAGGTAGTCTCGTCTGGCTTGCAGCGCGCAATGAGGTCGGGTCGTGGTCGCCCGACGGCATTCTTAATGATATCTGTGAGGAAAGAAGATAGCGCCAGCGTTGTCAACAAACCAAGGATGGTGACATGTGCTTTGTGTGTCCCTGGACGGATAATAGCAGCCCAAAGGATAAGTGCAATCAGGGGCATGAGGCCTGAATATATGACTGACCACACTTGGACATCATCAATGGTCTGCGATCATAGAAATAGGGCGAAAGAATCTACCTACACACAGGAACTCTCTCAAACTCGGCAAATGGATACTGTAGGGCCATATCGTCTAAGTAGAACATGCGGTGAAAAGGGAGCATAAAAAGTTGATTCTAGTCCATTCGCACGCGTACGGTTAGCACCGATAAGTAATACATCAAAGCAAACAAAGGAAAACTGACCAGCAGCCAACCTGCCGCAAGAATCCCCAAAGCAATGTAGTCTGCGGCATACGATCGAAGCCAAAAACGGGCCAGAGCGCCGGCAGCTCCAAGTTGACTTGGGAGAGACATAGCATCGTGGTCCCATAGAGGAGGCTACGATTTGCGAGTTAGAAGTTAGACAGTTCTATTACGTTCTTCCATCTGGAACTGCGGAGGAGAATAATCATGTAGCATGTATAAAGACAGAAAGCAATCGATGTCGGCAGCCTCGGTAGCGTGCGGAGTGGGACTATGGACACCTACCTAATAAGGCACACATACCTTTCTGAGATCTACGGCAACAAGAGAGCACCCTGAAAGGAGCTGAAGAGGCTGAACTTGTTTTGAAGGAATGAACGAGGTTGAGGTCTTTTGACTGCCGTGCACCACGTGGATAAGTGGTAATTTGTCTTGATCTCTTTGCAGTGATGAAATAATAAGTAACTGGACAAAATCTGACCGTTACTACCTAGTAAAGTACCTACTGCATGATAGAAAGTTGAAATATAAGATTTTAAGGGTTTTATTACTAGAATTTCGGTAGTGGGGGCGAATAACGGCTATGATGATAGCAATAGAAATATATCCTGAATTAGACGGTGGTTACACCCACCAGTGTTTTAACCAGATAAGCAGGCTTGTACATACTAGTACTTCCTACAGTGCTCTCCACGGCCTCCAGCAGCGAACCTTGAAACACTACATTAGAGCGCCATATTAATAAGACATTGGACATGCTCGGACCTCTGCTTCGTTGACATCCAAGTCGACCTCGTCGAGGATCCGGAGAGAGGTGGCACTGTGGAAGACGGCTAGTCGAGCAGAAGTTATTACCGGGGAGGACTGGCAGCCTTGGCCATCACCTTGAACCAAAATCCACTCTCAGAGGCAATATCTCCATCGTACAAGTATGTATCAACCGTGCGTCAATTCTAATTGGCCTTTTTCATCGGAATTATAATGACAAGCATGTCCTTGGGACGGAGGTATTCTTCCAGCCATGTATTAACAATATTGTGTGAATATTTACAAGGGATATCCCTCGTGATTGACCGTATAGGCTAACCACTGATCCAATTCCTGAAAAAAGACAACTGTTAGAAAGATAATCTAGGATGCGTAGAAACGAGGCAACAGATAGTAACTGGTACCATCAAGAGTCCAGCAAGGAGGTTCAGATAATAGATGCAATTTATAATCAACAAACAGATACGTTTTCATATGGGGTTGAAACATATTTGAGTGACATCAATCATCACAACACTAGAAAAATCAAACGAATATGTCATGCTCACCTAAAGATTATCTCGCATTCAAGAAAGAGCCCAGGAATACAATTAAAGTGTAAATGGTATCCCAATTCCGCATGGGCATTGCTGAGATGGACATCGCTTCATTATTAACGCCGTCGAGATTCTCCTTCGAGTGGGAAAAAAACCTTGCAGGAAAATTCGTGAGGTTTTTGTGCACCAACCTATTGGTTTAACACGTGACCGGTTCGGAGAAAGTTGATGTCCCGAAGGATATGTAGAGTACATATGATGATAGTAATAATAATAGTAGTATATAGGCTGAGATGCTTCATCATACAACTTGTCGCTTACAATTTGAGGCAGGGGTTGCTATGTCATCTAGTAGGTCGACAAAAGGCGCAGAACAACCATGAAGGATTTCTACGGATGCCGTAATTTCCAATAACAACCAGCTGAAGAGCACCTCCCTGATGTAAAAAGCCGAGACTCGCCCTTTCTTTTTCTTTGGTCCTGTTTGTATATGCCAACATTGACGGCGAGTCAGGAGCACTGCAAATGAAGAACAGAAGCTCAGCTGATTACTTCATCATTCAGTAAGGCCCAAATCTGGCGAGCCTCCTCCACTGCACTGGGATCGAGGTCTGTACTCTCTGCTGATTGCGTTGCTGGTTGAACAAGGGAGACGGCATCCGCACCATCTTTTCTGATCGAATTCAGAAGGCCTTCAACACGCTCTTTTACACAGTCTATCTTCTGGATCTCTTCTTTTGTTTGTTCAAGCTGCTCCTCCATCATTAAAATCAGGGATTCGCGCGCCTGGTGTGGTCGGTACAGGTTTAAGAGGTGATGGGCATTGATGAAAAGATTGCGCAAGTCCTCGAGTTTGTCTTCAAATTGCTCCGGTGAAGCCGATAGAATGCCCACGAATTCAAGGAAATTAAGTAGAAGAGACTTGCTAATCTTCAATAAATAGTATGCATGGTTCGACGGTGTGGCTGGCTGGCTTCCTGAATCCGTGGGGGGAGGGGAAGGGTAGAGCTGTTCAATGCCTTGCTCTTTCAAGGATGGCAAAGTGGTTGAGAGCTATTAACAGATGTTCAGCATACATCATAAAAAATAATTTTTAAGAAAGGGAAGCGGACAGCATACATTTTGTGTTTCGCCGAATACACTGTAATGCCCAGACGTTGGGACCTCCGGAGGGACAAGAAAACGGAGCTCCGGGGGAATATCTAGAGCTTGCAGTTCAGAAGGAGACCAACGCTTCTTCGGCTTGCCCTCTCGTCTCTTGGCAGCATTCCCTTTGACTTCCTCCAGTCTCCGAAGATTGGCAGTGGTGAAGTGCTTCCAAAAGGGGGGAGGTGGGGGAAACGCGGCCGTGACAGCTCTAGTTTTGTCTACCTCAACCATAATCCTGAAGGCAAGAGCTGAAGTTCGTAGTTGAAGGTACTCTATTTATTACAGGTAGTAATAATCTACCAGTATGAGAACGTCCATCAATAATCTGAAGGTATCATGGTAGTGAGCAGAGAAGTTGGAGATCAAATTGATCAATGGCGCAAAGCGGCAGAGCGGCTTAGGTAACACGAGATCAGCGAATCAAAGATTTTTTTTGCGCAATCTCAAAACTCAAGGTCGAGGAATGATATCGATCTCTCTAAAAAGACCAAGGAGCATTTTCGAAGCCGCTCGCAAAAAAGTCGAAGGCTCCTAAGAATAATTGAAAAATCCGACAAATCGCAGCTTATTTGCTGTTACTCACCAAACATCCATAACGACCGCACACGTACGCGTTTCACAGCCTATCAGAAGGCGAAAACAGCCGACCCATCTCTAGAACTGTTATTATTCATAGGTATTGGACTGCAAAGGTTGACTCAAGGCCAGAACTTCTGACGATAGAAATTGTCACGGCCCAACTCCCTGGGCATCGGCTGGCCAGGGAGCCAAACTCTGCACTACATTCTAGAGGCAAAAGGCCAGGATACTAACTTTTAAGTCGTCATGTTTAGTCTGCTCACGTTTATATAGGTACTTTCCGTCACAGAAATAGTGTTTTAATAGAGCTAAAGGATGCTGCTTACGCACCAATGTTCAATACTAATCCGATTTCCTTGCGCCTTGCTATGAAGCGTGAGGTTGATTGGCTCGCACGATCAGGTATGCTTATTTTTTGGTGATCCGATTTGCATAATCAATTGGGTTGTCTAATACAGGGGGTGAAAAAGCCACTGAAGCCTCGAGTTGATTCTGATCTGATTCGGACCATGATTCAGACTGCGGGACAATAACCCTCAATTCGAAGTCTATGATGCGACCAAGGAAATCACGAAGAGGATCAATAAATCCGGTAACCAAGTTCACATCCGTTGGTAGACACAGAATTATGAATCCCGGGTGCGGTAGCACTATCAGAAAAGATGCGTATTTCGATCGATTCCCAATTCCCACCCGAATACATATCCGGATTACTTAGATATCCAAAAATCGACTCGTATCCAAAATGCAACATGCATCTGGTTTCAAGGGGTAGCAGTGATTTGAACTCGCCTTCAATTTTCAACTACGTATTTGATTGATCACTACGAGTTGGTTTTGCCAATACGTTTCTATAAAGCGTTGTGAAACGTATTTATCCAGTAGTACAATACGTACAATACGTACGAATGGAATTGTATTTATTGTTTAGATCGCTTGGTATTCAATTTTACTATCATAGTACTAAAAATACAATAAATTCCGCCCAGCCATGTACAATCGAATAGTAGCCACTCGCGGGGAAGAGAGTCATAAGAAAGCCCGTATAATAATGCATCTATGGTGTAGGTAGGTATCGAGAATAAGTACTGAGATAGCTGTGGCATGCGCAGCAGCATAGCAACGTGTCCATGTTAAAGTTAGCAATCATGATGTAAGATCTGGAAAGAATGACAAGGGAGAATTCGCACCTATTACTGTTTTATTACGGGAGAGAGCGCCTGAAATCGCCGCAACAACTGTGTAGACCTGTCGTCATGTTAGTATTGGTGCAGGAAAACAGTAGCTTTGAAGACCTACCATCGCAATGGGAAGCAGAGCAGTGAGAAAGCTTGTCGTCACGTTAGCATTTATCCAGGCAGGCATCGGGAGTAAGATCTTACACTTTGA
>NPHW01003976.1:0-22889 GCA_002240705.1 Elaphomyces granulatus
GGATTGCTTGATAGCAAGTCTGATCATGGTGCCCCTCCTGATTGGATTGATTGCCTTCTTTATCCATCTATGATCTGCATGCAAGTAGTCTACAGGGAGCTGCTTCTATATGTACAACTTCAAGTTTAACTTAACTATATACCTTAGGTACCTAGACATGCATCTTCAGACTCTCAACCTCAGTTTGACCTGATTGCATCTCCACTCCAATAATATGCCAGTAAAGAAATATCATAGATTGTGATTTGAATGATGGACTTTGATCAGGAAAATGGTATCAGAGAATCCAAGATCCTGCACATACGAACCTGCAATTGTAACGGTAATTGGACAGTCTGGACTCTGGACTCACCCCACTCTGTATAATTATGATACAAAAAATGATAATTTGTAAAATTGGTACATATGTGTAGTTACATATATCACGGCGAGGCTACCTAGGGTTTAGTCTTTGCTTGATCCGTACTATACCTATAGGTATAATAGTATACTCATCCCATATCTGCTAGGGCTGATCATGGGTAGCACGACTCTGCCAGCCACATGATGCGGTCACCCCCCGCACTGGAAATTGTTCTTCGTCCTACAAACTCGAAAAGTGGGAGACATCATGTTGTTATCAATCTTCAAATTGAGACAGTTCCTCCGTATTCATAGTTATAGATAGTGAGATTATTGTCTTAGATGAGCTGGCGGACGAATAATTATACATACGTAGTGGACGCATCTGAAATTGTTGTCCTTGCTTAAGAAACTCCAAATATTCAATGAAGATCATTCGCTCGTGACTCTAAACAATTCGGGAGGGAAAAAAAAACTCTTTAAAAAAAGAGGATGAATTAATCTAAATATCTTGGAGCCTATCATATTCATGTATTGTAGGGATATTTTCAGCCCAACAGCGATCCCATGACATGCCCCGGCCGTACCCAAACCCTTTTATTCAACGGTCGTCGGTCGTCGGTCGATTTGTGAACCGAGATGACTGTTGAACGATCGACCCTCAATCATGCCTCTTACGATCGGACTACCCGGGCATGGGAATGAGCATGGTAACTACTGTAGATCTTCTGACATATTTGTTAAGGACACCTCGATTGCTTCAAGTTTTAGGAAATCCTGGGAGGTCTGGAATTCTGAAGACGGGCAGGAGACTGGTAAAATTATATTATTCAGCGTAGATCTTCCACTGGTCATATACCTACAAACGAACGGGGTAAGTCTTCATTATACATAGAGCTAATTGGTGTTATACGAATCCTACCCAGTGCCTTGTTCACTTCGGCCAAATTAGCAATTTAGCACTGAGATAAGCCAAAAATTTGCCTCAGTGCTCTCACTGAGGAAATTGAGGTAAGCCAAATTCACTTACGTTTTGTGTCCTTATGATACTCTAATAGCGCCGTCTTGAAGGGTATAATAATCCGTGTTCCGATGAGGTTGAAGCATTGTTGATTGTTGTAGCAATTCTCCTTTTGTCACCCTTCCGAGGATCGAGGAGAGAACCCTCGATTCTATTATCTGGATTGAAGTTTGCCACTTGTTTGTAACTTCGCCAAGCCGGGATTAACTAATAACTAATATTTTGAGAGACAAGCTAACAACTTGAAGTGGATACCTACTACATAGAGCGACGGGGGCAAATCTTCCGGCAGATTGGGATGGAGTATCCAGTTATGTAAGAGAGATGTATAAAATTGATCTTGACAACGCTAGTCGCGGAGGCGACGTTAGTATGATAGTGGTTTTTTTTTTTTAGTCTGCGTCATCGCGTAGAAACTAACTTATAAAAAGTCAGATCTTGCCTTAAAAGTTAGCGTGCGCCTTCCGCGAGGATGCAACCATTGCCAACCAACGTCATGTCACGACTCACAAGATATCATATGATAGGCGGACTCAATTCTCCAGTAACTACCTAGGTATGTACCTATCATAGGTAGTTAAATGAATCGTCGATCAACATTTTTGACCGAGTCCAGACTCCACATATCATAGATCCAGCTTGGAAGAAGACGCGTTAAAATAATTATGATAATAAAATGCCTCTGAAGGTCGATGCCAGGAGACCCATGCTCTGCACCCACACAAGACATAAGATAAAATGAATACTCCATGTTTCCCGTATTATTAGCGCAAGTAACTACCATAAGGAAAAATATTAGCTGGACAGGGCTGATAACAAAAGGCTTGTTAATATGTTGATCGATGCATATTGGATCATGCATGCATGGAAACTCCGTAGAAAGAAGAAAAAAAAAAAAAAAAAATCTATCATATCTAACTAATGTTCTCATTTATTATTATATTAATTATACCAGAAGTTAAAGAAAAGACTAGGCAAAAATAAAATAAAAGTTTGAATTAATTAATTAAAAAGGTTGATTGATTCTTTTCCCTTTAATCTGTACATTCCCCTTCTCTTGTATCTTTTCGATGTTTTCTTTGCTTCTTCGGCAACTTGCACTCATGTTCATCAGCTTGTTCTATATCATACATACCTAGATAAGCAATCATCAGTCAAATGGTTTAATCCAACTTCGCTTATTAGCCTAGTTTCGAGTTTTTTGTTTGCTAATGGTGCGGGTCGGACCGCCTGTGTGTTCCTGTGTTCCTGAATAGTACTGGGCTCTCTTTTAAAATGTTGAATGATTCATAAATTCATAACCATCATATCAACTGTCTTTGGCCAATTAACTAGCTACGACTGCTGTTCGCCCGCCATGGTAATTATTCAGTGACAGGATTGAACCATCTGCTGAGGCAAGCATTCTGTGCCTCGGAACTCACCGTTGGCTGCTGATACTGATGGCTGCAAGGAGACGCTGTTGGAACGGACAAAATAAAGAAAGAAGAGAGTGATGAGAAAATTGGATGGGAGAAAAAACAAATTGCTTTCTCACCATCCATCTCACCACCCCACAGAAACACACAAAACACACAAAATCAACGCCAACCCTTCTCCACTGTTGATTCCGCTTTCCCTCCATCAAGTTCACAACAGTTCACAACAACTAACATCATCACCTCTACCCTACATATCATCCTGCCTTCAACGACTGTACTTGGCCTTCTGTTAGCTTTCTCCCTTGTATCCTTCATCCAGGATTCCACTCATCTCGCACACTTCCTTTCCCTACCATTTCATCCAAAATGGTGGATTGTGGGGAGCCGTATTCGGTCTCCAATGGCTCTGCCCTTCCCTGGATCCTAGAGCACTATCTGGCATACCCTGGATCATATGAGATCCCACTGCGCACGATGTATACTTTGAATTCTGCACCCACGTCGCTGCTAGCACAGCCCTCATCAACGTCTGTCTATCAAGAGTCAGCGTTTGCTCGCGAGAAGGTCAACGCACCATCTTCTCCTGCAGGGTCGACGTGCTCGCAGTCAGAGAAGGATTTCCCCTTCGTTTACGACACAGCCGCCCAATTTAGAGCCCAACTGATCTCCCAAATACCTCGCCTGCCTTCTCAGCATTGCTCTCTCCCCCCGTCTTTTGTCACCTCGTTCTTGCGCCGCTGTTTTGCTCACCAGCTTGAGGAGGTGGACTTCCCTCAGGCTCTCACCGCACTCGACTATCTCAAAGACCTCGAGACGCGCCGCCGGAAGGAGGTAGCGGCGGCATTGGCGCGTCTCGGGATTGATCGAGCCGACATGAGTCAGAAGCAAGAAATGGGACAAAGATATCCTGGCGTTCTTTGCTGGATTGAATCCTTAGAAGCCAAAGAGCGCAGAGTGGAGGCGCTATACACGCAGGTATATGTGGGCTTGCGTCGTTGGGTGAGTATCTGTGTGGTCTGGATCTAAATCTGCGTTGCTCCCGATAGCTAACACTTTCACAGACGATGATAAATGAAATGATGCTTGAACCATATAATAAGGCCAACTGCTTGGCCATGCTCAATACACTATTGCCACCCGTGACGCCGGCAACGGTGCAGCCAACTGCACACTTGACACCGAAAATATTACAGTGCCAGAGAGATGGGTTCTGGCGTTATATCATTTCAATTGAAACGAACGGAAAACAGATTCTTGATAAGGTCATGAAGCAAGGAGCACGGGAAGGCGAAGAGACTGCTTGGCCATTAGCTCGGGACGCACTGGATAAGTATTTACGGTCGGCGAACGAAATCATTGGTGACTGCTTGGAGATCAACGACCCGGAAAGCCTCGCAGATGAATCTTCAGATGGGGCCCACAAGAGCAGGAAGGTAGACTCAGGCATTAGTTTCAACTCAGAGCGGTCGGAGACCCCGAGTGGGAGTAGCAGCAGCAGTGGGATTCTCAGCAAAGATATCTTCACCACTCCGAAAACAAAGAGCGGGAAGTCCGGTAGTACTACTTTGGAGCGAATCGCGAAGGAACTCCGCAAGATGCGTGGTGGTAGAGATCACAAAGAGAAGAACCGGGATTCGGAAGGCAGCAATAGAATCCTTCCCAAAAGGTTGAAATCGACGAGTGCTCTCAATGAGGGCTATAGATGCACGAGTGGAAGCAGCTCCAGTGATTGCTCACACTTTGAGATTGACGAGTTCAACCGCAAGAGGTTGATATGGGAGGCCACTAACAAGAAAAGCACACAATCTTCACGTTCAAGCTATGGTTCTCAGTAGATGGTAATACAGTGCCATCTAGCACCGATGGAAATACATGGTGCTAGATGGCACTGCATTCTATTGGATGAAGGGTCGGCTGTCTGTTGTTCTGGCTTTCTGGGGGCACCGATTACGTTCCAAGCGATTGGCGACTTTGGCGTTGTTGGAGTATTAGGATGATATCAAAGGAAAGGATTTGAGCGAATGATGCCCCTGTTTACTTTTCAAGTCAATGTTTTATGAATCAAAATGGGTCTATAGGTAGATATGTACTTACATGATGATTCTAACCATGTCCAATATTACCTACTAATGATCAGTTATGTTTTTTTTTTTTTTTTTTTCAAGATTCCTTCAGGACAGCTGAGATATGTTCTAAGTTATGCTTGAAGTTATATTCATTCAATGTTGTGTCTTGTACCTACATATGTAGGTTACCGCATTTATGATATACATATCCGTGCCTGTGGTCTGCCGTGCTTAGTGCCACACTTAAGAGGTGTATGTACTCCACATTGATTCGACGAGTAATAAAGGACCTACCTTATGGATGTTAATCGATACGGTGTCCACTAGTTATCATATCATAGGGCTCCGATCGTGCTGGTGAAAAAAGAAAGCCCAGGACGATTTATGAGATAAACATTACTGAGCTGTCTATTGGGGCCCTAAATTCAGCAATTCATTCTTTACTCTGTGAATTAATTCCCATTGGCGACGTCACTTTCGCGATGAGCTGCCCTGTTTTGTGTATGCTTGCTAGTTGACAAGGTCAACGGATACCTACTAACTGCTTCGTACGGGTCCATCGACCGACCGAGTTCATAATGGCATCTGTTCGAGGGTTTATCGTCCCGTGGCCACTTATTTTCTTCGTATTGAATGTTGCATTGCCTCTCCTTGCTCTCGCTGGCCCGTTAGTTAATGTAGCTCTCCAAAGTTCCTTCAACGCTGGACCGTACCTCCTTGAGCTTCTGTGAGTATTTCTAACTTCTTTGCGCGGACCCACTGAATGCCAGAAGGCAAACAAAAGATATAGAAAATAAAAGCTGACCTGATCCCGGATACTAGAGAAACAGCTGCAGAAGAAAATTCAACGTCGTACTTTCCGCTTCTCGATCGTATTGCCGAGGGTGTATTTGAGGACGTGGTGACTGAGAAGGAGTTATATGACCGATTTTTGAAAGTTTTACTAGGCGATGGACACCTCCAAGATGCTGAAAGCCTTTCGTCCTTCAAGTTTGCTCTCGCGATTCGGTCGGCTGCTCCCAGAATTGAAGCGCACTATCAGTATTACAATACCTCGGTGCAGTCCTCACTGATGTCCGCTCAGGATGCCGCATGTCCAGTATGGGTGCACGCCGGGGGGAAGCAGTACTGTTCTTCAACACTGGAACGTGCTCAACAAGACGTTTCCGGCCAATCGTAAGAAATACCTCCCGAAGACGAGTTGAGGCGGGTGA
Organism: Elaphomyces granulatus; assembly: GCA_002240705.1. Classification (NCBI taxonomy): domain Eukaryota; kingdom Fungi; phylum Ascomycota; class Eurotiomycetes; order Eurotiales; family Elaphomycetaceae; genus Elaphomyces; species Elaphomyces granulatus. Next base: position 6,065 of record NPHW01003976.1, read on the forward strand.
AGGCTGAGGCGACGCTAATCTCGAGTTGAAGGAATCCTCGTGACTTGCCATTCGACCGCATTCTAGGTGACATTTCTGCTCCCCCATCTGTTCTCTACGCCGACGTCGCCTCCCCTATGTTCAATGAATTCCACCAGAAGTTGAGTTCGCTGGCTAGAGAAGATCAGATCTCGTATCGTGTTCGGTATCGACCTTCTCAACATTCGGATTTGCGGCCGTTATTCGTGTCGGGATATGGCGTCGAGCTGTCCCTGAAACGGACAGACTACATCGTGATTGATGATCGTGATGCTCAGGCGAAAGACGAACGGGGTTCCAAGAAGAATCAGGCCACAAGCTCAGTAGAAGAAGAGCTCAAGGAAGAATCACCGGCAGACTTAAGACCCCTGTCATCCTCTGAGGTCGCGAGATTAGGAGTGAACGCTGCCAGCTTTATAATGGGTAGCGCTGACCCGTTCGATACCCTTGTGAAGCTGTGTCAAGATTTCCCCAGACATTCATCGACAGTAGCAGGCCATAACGCGTCAGAGAATTTCTTAAATATGGCTCGCTCGGGTAGTTCCCAAGCGCTCCCTGCGGGTTACAATGCGATGTGGATAAATGGCATTCAAATTGGACCCAGGCAGATTGATGCATACTCTCTACTTGAACATCTGCGTCGTGAGAGAAAGTTGATTGGTGATTTTAACAAGATAGGGTTGTCTACATTGGAAGTAATTGATCTTCTCTCACATCCCTCTATCACCGAAAGCGAAGTAAACGATGAACCCCCACGCTACGACTATCGTGACGATGTGGAGGATGGAGGGGTCATCATTTGGTTGAATGATATCGAAAAGGATAAAAGATATGAGGGGTGGCCAACTTCATCACTAGCGGTATGTCTGGATGCTATCGTCGATTATTCTTACGCTGACAATTTAGATTCTCCAACGCATGTTTCCAGGCCAGCTTCCGAACGTCCGTCAGAATATTCACCATGTTGTAATCCCTGTAGATTTAGCCAATTCTGATGATGTCCACTTAATTGTGGAATTTCTCCTTATATTTATTAGAAGAAAAGTACCCGTGAGATTTGGGCTAGTGCCTGTGATCCATTCTCAGAGTGCCATCTCGCAGTTCAAGATCGTTCATCACCTTCATGAAACATATGGGCTTTCAGCCCTGATGAAGTATCTGGAAGAGGTAAGATACTCAATTCTACCTACCTAGTTGTCGTTGCTAATTGCGTAGTCTATGTCTAAAAAGAAATTCACGACTGCGGACAAGTCAGCTTTCCAGGCTGCAATAACTGACCGAGAAATCCGATCGGGCGCAACATCTCGTAGATTCGAAGAAATCATGCAAACCAATGAATTCGAAAATGTTATGTCCCGTACTTCCGCATATTTAAAGAGATTGGACTGTGACGGGAAGGCCCCCCTAGCCTTGGTTAATGGCGTTGTTATGTCCCGCGATGAAAACTGGATGCAGGAGATGCCCATGCGTCTCACAAAAGATGTGCAAAGCCTACAGCTGTTATTAACAGATGGTGTCTTTGAGGAAGACACTTGGTTAGCGGGGCATTTTCTATCTCAATCCGCCCTCAGCCGATCTGAGTGGATAATTCCGAAAGATCCAAACGATATTCGAATAATTAATTTAGCTATGATTGCCAGCTCGAATGGCGATGTTTTAAATACACTTCCACGAGTCGCCTCTGGTGATGATGAGAATGGCACCATCAAAATGGTTCACATTATTGTCATTAGTGACTTCAATACAAAACAGGGTCTTGAGTTCCTGACAGCGACTCTTAACTTCTGTCAGGCTCACCCAGAAGCTGATGTTATCCTTCTTCATAACCCCGATACCGGCTCTTCAAAATCGGGCACGTCTTCTAGGCTATATCACCTTAGAGATAAGGGCCAAATTGATGCCGCTCAGTTATTGGGTGAAATTAATGCCTTGCCAGACGTCTCTGGGTGGAATCTAGATGAGGATGCTGCTGACGAGATTTCTTCGTTCTGGGAGGGGATGCGGCCATTGGTGATGGACTTTGGTTTTGCTCCTGGGAAAAGTGGTATTGTCCTTAATGGGGTAGCAGTTGGGCCTCCGCCAAGCAATGTTGTCGTTAGTGTAAGAGAATTTGAACAGCTCTTAGCCTATGAGAGACTGAAGCGAATCGACCCTGTTTCCAAGTCTCTCACAGCCCTCAAACTTGACTCAAAAATATCTGATCCCTTCGACTTTGCAAAAATCACCTCCTTGGTCGCCCTTGCTAGCATATCAGATATCCCTGAGGGTATATTTGAATCAGGTTCAAAGCTGCGCGTCAATATTCTTACTGAATGGATACACGATTTTGCAGTCATCGACGTCACCGATTCGTTGGATGCTAAAATCAATGTCATTGCAGCAATTGACCCTACTACCGAGCAGGCACAAAGATGGATTCCAATTCTAAAAGTCCTTTCAAAGCTAGTCGGCGTTAACGTCAAGATACTCCTGAATCCACGCGATCAGATACAGGAGCTTCCAATCAAACGCTTTTACCGCCATGTCATAGAAGCAGAGCCACGTTTTGACAGCGTTGGTGCCCTCAGACGGCCCGGAGCATCCTTCACAGGACTTCCTGAGGAGGCCTTGCTTAACCTTGGAATGGATGTACCCCCATCGTGGCTAGTGGCGCCAAAAGAATCAGTCTATGACCTGGACAATATCAAGTTGAGTTCTCTCAAGGAAGGAGCAAATGTGGATGCAATCTATGCACTCGAGCACATCCTTATCGAAGGACATTCACGAGATACGACAAAGAAATCACCTCCTCGAGGAGTCCAACTGCTTCTTGGCACAGAAAATGACCCTCATTTCTCCGACACAATCATCATGGCTAATCTAGGCTATTTCCAGTTCAAAGCTCAGCCCGGATTCTGGAAGATTGGACTAAAACCTGGACGCAGCCAGCGCATCTTCAGTCTCGACAGTGCCGGAGGGCTCGGATATACTCCTAAACCAGGTGATGAAAACACCGAAGTAGCGCTGTTGTCCTTCCAGGGAAGAACACTCTTCCCACGCCTCTCTCGAAAACCGGGGCATGAAGAGGCGGACGTCTTGGAAACGGGTCCAAAACCAGGTTCCGCTATGGATTATGTCTCTAAAGGGCTCAATCTTGCATCTGGCGTCCTCTCTAGCGTTGGGGTGAATCCAAAGAGCGAATCTGCGGAGAAACACGCTGACATTAATATCTTCTCTGTTGCAAGTGGCCACCTCTATGAACGAATGCTAAATATCATGATGGTTTCTGTGATGCAACATACAAAACATACGGTGAAGTTCTGGTTTATTGAGCAATTCCTGTCTCCCTCTTTCAAAGAGTTCCTGCCGTATTTGGGAAAAGAATACGGATTTTCTTATGAGATGGTCACCTATAAGTGGCCCCACTGGCTGCGAGGTCAGCGTGAGAAGCAGCGCGAGATCTGGGGTTATAAGATCCTCTTCCTAGATGTTCTCTTCCCACTGTCTCTTGATAAGGTTATCTTTGTTGATGCGGACCAGATCGTCCGCACAGACATGTACAACCTTGTTACCTTGGACCTTGAAGGTGCCCCCTACGGTTTCACACCAATGTGTGATTCTCGGGAGTCCATGGAAGGATTCCGCTTCTGGAAGCAGGGCTATTGGAAAACCTTCCTCCAAGGACTACCTTATCACATCTCTGCCTTATTCGTGGTCGATCTAAATCGCTTCCGAGCCATTGCGGCTGGAGACAGGCTCCGTGGCCAATACCAAACACTTTCGGCCGATCCAGCCAGCCTCAGCAACCTGGACCAGGACCTGCCAAACCATATGCAGCATGTCCTCCCAATCAAGAGCCTTCCGCAAGATTGGCTCTGGTGCGAGACATGGTGCTCTGACGAGGCTCTCACTACAGCCAAGACTATTGACCTATGCAACAATCCGCAGACCAAGGAGCCCAAGCTGGATAGAGCCAGGAGGCAAGTACCCGAGTGGACAGAGTACGACGATAAGATCGCTGCTTTAATGAAACATGTCGCTACAGCGGAAAGCAGGACCCAAGGTTCCGAGCCGCAGGAGAGCCACACTGGAAGGGAGAATGTTGAAGAGCAGAAAGATGAATTGTAGACCAACTTATATTATTTATGGTCTGTGGCGTCTGATGTTGTATAGATTCGTGTACTCTTGCATTTATTACTATTATTGAATTTAGCTGAGGATTATGATAGACATCTCAAGGCTGTTTTATTGAAGATAATAATTTATAAATAGAAGATAAAGGTGTAAGATGAACCAAGCAGATCCTCATTGCGGTTGACACAATAGTCGGACTAATAAAGTAAAGGGCATAGGTAAGTGGACTGGGACTCTGGAGTCCTTATGATAATAATAATAAAAAGGAAAATTTCCTACATAGACTATGATATGGTCAAAACTATGCCATCCGAACGTACATGTAAAAGCTCTCGGGGGGAAAGCCCAGAACCGCACCTCTATGTACATGTACTACATAGTTGGGTATCTCCTTTCGAAACCAGGAACCGCATCGTTGTGGATGAATGAGTATTGGTAGAAATGTGACCTACTCTAAGTCTTATCAAGTTATTATTTACATAACTACATCTTGGAAGTTCTCGATGTTTTTTATGGGAAAAAAAAAGGGGGGATAGGTATGTAATGGCAAATAGAATGGGATTAATATGTCGCTCTTTATTATGTATCATCTCTATTCCTCGTCAGGTGAACTCGAACTGTCAGATGAGGATTCCGAAGTCGATTGAGCCGATGTACATGAAGCATGAGAAACACTGGACAGCGCTTTGTGTCGTATTATTCTTTCCAGTTTGGACTCTTTCTTCTTGTTCATAGAAGAAAATTCCGTGCCCTCTTTGAGCGGTGATCTCCCTTGAGTCATCATTGCTTGCCTCTTCGCGCGAACGTCGTTAGTTGAAGCATCCCGACTCGAACTGTTGAAGAATACGCTTTTTTGTTTGTCTTCACTGCTCTCTTGATCATTAGACCTTTCACTTTCAGCTTCAGTGGCCTCATCGGATGTGGAATGCGCTAATGCCCGTTTTGTAATAATCCTTGAGCTTGGTTGAGAGGAAGAGTGTACATTCACAGAAGAAAGATTAGAATAAGCCCCGGTATTCGTAGCTCCGTCGTCCCCCGTACTCCCTTCAACGTCGACGTCCTCACCCATGGATATCACTGTATCATCTCCTTTGCTGCCAGCCTTAGGCGGTCCTTTCTCTACCTCTCCTGATATGCTGCGTGTCTTCGTTGTTTTAGAAGTAGCAGGGCTATTTGTATCACCATCGTCGCTATTAAGTTCATCGTCGCTGAAAGTCACAAAGCTCGCACTCTTGGGGAGAGGTTTAGCCCGTCGCAAACTCGAACTATCACCAGATTTAGAGCCACCGTTTTCAAAATGGACTGCTTGCGCACTTGGGTCATATTCATAAGTTGCGTTAGGATTCCCCTTTGCTCGTCGCCTCAGGACGGACCGTTTGATTTTACGCCATTTATCTGCGCATTGCTTTCTCGAGCGAGTATTTTGGATATAATCACTCACGACACCCCATCCAATAAAGCTCTCATCCAATTCATAAATGTCCTTGCCGACCTCATACCCTGCTGTAATCCCCGCATTTCTTGCAAGAGTCAATGCTTCCTGAAGCAGACGCACTTCTTCCTCTGACCATGGCCCCCTTCTCATTGTGTCGCGATCTTTAACCTGATTTTTCCAACGTTGAACAACGTCATCCTGGCTGCGGCCCAATTCCTTTGCTATTTTAGCCCACCTTGGACCATATAGTTCATGGAGCTCAACAAGTTCTTCATCTTGTTCGGGTGTCCATTTATGCGGCTCTTGAGCCGAGGGTTGGAAATGACGTCGCATGAACCTGTACACTGATCGTCGGTCCCTATTGGGAGCAGTGGCGTATATATTTTGCCAAAACTGCTTCTTTGTGGTAATGGAAGGGGGACATGGGAAATTGCTTTTGTCATGAGCAGAGTGCTGAACTAACTCGTCGAACATGCTTGATGAGAGTCCATTCAGGTTACAGAAGTCAACTTTGTAGCGTTCAAATGCATGCACCTCCTCAGGGCTAAAGAAGCCGGTCAGGCCAAGAGGCGGCTTTTTTCTTTGTGAAGCATGGGTGCCAAGGGGTGAAGCTGGTTCGGCCCGTTGCTCTGAAAGAGAATGTGCTGATTGAGAGCACCTGCCTAGAGTAGACTCCGTGATTTTGATGTAGCGAGAACTGGAAGGTTTGGCAACAGCGCTATTTATGGATCTCGAGTGCGATTCGGGTTTTATAGACCGCTGCAGAGCCATGGATTCTCCATCTCCTAGATCGTGAACGTGAACGTCGACTTGGGCTTCAGGTTCGACATCGCCCCTCTGCGTTGCTGGCCTGTCGTCTTTCTTCCTCTTCTTATGCCTTGTCTTCGCTTGATGTTCTGATTTAGCTATTCGCTTTCGATCTGCTCGTGGATGGAGCCCATCACGTCCATCGCTGGAATTCAGCGGCGATCTGTTCCTTTTCGGCATCGGAATCACGACTTCCAATGAAAAGCGACTATCATCCCTAAGAGTCATGATATAAACATATTTACTTTGTACTTGATAGTATCTCAGGTTAAAGCTGGTTCAAAGCATTAATTAGTCAATGTCATCGTCTACTTGTTTTATGAGTTGTAAAGGAGAAAAGAGAACTCTCACATACTAGAACTAATTACTAGACTCTGCAAAGATTTGCGTCGGCTCAGTCCTCTAACCTATAATTCAAAAATGCCCGAGTGCAGATGAAGTTTCGAGCGCCTGCTCGGTTACAGCGGAATAAAAGTCGGATTCTAGCTGGACTGGTAACTTCTACCAACCACTCTTTTTGATCGTCCTAATAATGTTCCAATCGTTAGTATGTACCTGTTATTCTTCAGGGATTCACCCTCAAGGATTCAGAGTTATCATAGTGATTCAGAGCAGGGAAAAGTATGATATGTACCTAGGTATGTAGCTTGGAGTTGGCGCCAAGAACATGGGCGGACGCTAAGGAATACACTAGCCTACCTAATCATGCAGATAGTCGTAGTCTACATAATTATTTAATCATCCCTTCAGTTTATCTTATCCTGCTTCTTCCCATCATCACTTCTCTACGCTGCAAGGATTCTTGCCAAGAGCCTCGGCACCATATAAGAGGGTGGTGTGCCTGCTTTTAGCCTGGGAGCATGCATAGGTATCAGCAGGATGAAGCAGTGTGGTCGATCACAAAAATACCGAAAGTTACGTCGCGACGACGTCGCGTACATATTAACAACACAAGAATATGTTTTCAACATGTTGAGAAGGGTTGAAATATATCGAAATTGTGATCGACCACCCTGGGATGAAGGTCGTGTTCAACAAGATTTTAATGAACTCATGTATACCGTCACTAACCCCATTTTCATGTGATGAACCAAGTTTCCTGGCAAAGGAAACCGGCGAATTGATCTATGTAGCTAATGAGCCTGCATTCAGGGAAGCATACGGTGAACCCTTTCAAAATAAGATCAATGAAGCTCGGTTGTCACTTGTGAGGAGAAGTTAACAACACCAATAACGGACTTGGCCGATCAGAGCCTTCCATTTCCCGAGTCCGGCCCCGAAAACCCCTACAAAGAAACCACCCACGGAAACAACATTCTTGGGCCCGAATCTCTGCGGAGACCAAGCCGAATTCGGCAGCCAGGCGGCTATCGAATCGCAGCAGACAGAGTCGTTTTATCGGCGGAAACCCTGGCAAGTTCGGCGTCGAGAGGAGAGATTTGAAGGGCAATTCTTCTCGAGCCGCCGGCGAACGTACATAAAGAACGCCTGATACATGACGCCGCGAGATTAACAGTTGCTGCTGAACTGTTACTGGGGGCCCTTGATGAATTTGCTCGTCAAGCAAGTGACAAAAAGTTCGACCGTCAATCCCCGTAGATAGACCAGGAAGCTCAAAACTCTTTGGCATGCTTAACTGCAAGCCCCAGGAGCTGCCAATTGGGCCTAGTACAAACCTGAATGACGAGACAAGACGGTCGACTCAGCATATTATAGGAAGGTTGACGTACTTCCAAGGATGTACTTAGCCGGCGGTATATATTCAGTTTACGGTAAACACGGAGTATTTCAATGCTGTGGAATCTGATTAAAGGGCTGACAGGATTAAATACAAAAATAAGTACTAAAGGGAGATCCGCTCCAAGTATTATCAAAGCCGTATCATGGATCTATCCTCGCTGCTCGTAATGTTCTGGATACCAGCTTCCTTTGCTCAATCGGGTCTAAATTACAAGTGTCGGTTTCGGTCAAGCAGCGTCCGATGGCTATTGTGGCCTGCACTGCAATATCTTTATTACTGGAACAGTCGATCCAGACCTTGCCATTCCTGCCCACAGCAACTTCAAAGCCCCCCTTGTGCTCTAATTTCTTGCCTAATTCATCAAGGATTATCACGTCTGTGTCCCCTGGCGCGGAAGTTGAGCTTGCTCTCATCAATCGCGCAGCAAATCCCACCGAGACGTCAAACACCATCCCACCAACTAATGGGCCTAACCCCCCAGGCTCAGCCTTCCCAGTTGCAGGATTGACACAGACAAGCTCCACCTCAGTTCCAGCACCCACACCCACGGAGAGAACGCGAGCATAGACCAAATCCCCCGGCTTGAGCACCGGTCTCGTCTTTTTCGTCGCACCTTCGAAAGCAAGCTGTCCTAACAGGGCATAGGGGGTATGTGGCGTAACGATACAATGAAGATAGTCCAGACTGGAGTGATGGATCTGCGCTATGACAAGGTCGTTGATGGTGGCAATGTAGCGATGATTTGCGAAGGAAAGAACAGAAATGGCATTTCTTTTGTTGTCAGTGGATAGCAGGCCAGCATGAATTGCTGTGACCGTATATGATGGAGGTGTAGATGTAGCCGATTCATGCAGTAGCCGGAGTCCTGCTCCAACCTTTAGGGGAGTCGAGGTAGTTGATCGAAGATCAAGTAGCACATCATCGCCTGGAAGTAATATAGAGGGCGACGCCATGGTGAAGTTTTGTCCGGTTGATTCAAATCGATAAGCTCATTGTAGTGAGAGTGGTTTTGGAAGGTGTTCAGTTGCTTCAACAATAAAGAGACTCGAGAGACTGGATGATATTTGGGTGGGGCAAGAACTAACACTAAAGCGTACTAGTCGTTATTTCGTCTGAATTTTCTTTCAAAAAGCCTGAAAACTTTTTCCGAATTTGAAATTAAGGTGAATGCAATATCGATTTAAATCCAGCTGGTCTACATCGGCCTGAGCAGCTTTCCCACGGAGTTTTAAGGGTTCTGCTTGCAGAGATGAGTGAAGGCCCAGCGGTTAATGCTGCCGAGTGGTTTGCCATTGGTATCTCCTTTGGCAACTCCAACAGCTCGATAGCCTACACAGGACCTGTGAGTTTCAGTATACGCCTCTAATCCAAGCAATATCATTTCTTTCTTTTGCTCTGTATTGAGATTTATTTTGAGGCTGTCTAGGATGGAAAGGCCGAAGTCATTGCAAACGAGGAAGGGGGTTAGTAGCGTCCTTTTTCTGGGGAGTAAATTTTGCCTAGAAGCTCACAATCTATAACAGATCGTCAAATTCCCTCAATTCTTTCCTATGTTGATGGCGAGGAATTCCACGGCACTCAAGCAAAGTTGCAGCTCATCCGCAACCCTAGGGATACCGTAGCATACTTCCGGGATTACTTGGGAAAGGAGTAAATATACCCAAATAAAAGGGCTATATAGGCAATATATATCGCTAATCCATAGGTAGTTATACTTCTATAGATCCTACTCCTTGCCACCAGTCTGCGCACCCTCAACAAAGCGATTCTGCAGTAGCCTTTTCTATCCATGATGCAAACGACGAGGGCCCTAGTTCCATCACTGTCTCCGAGATTACCACGCGCCATCTCCGTCGCTTAAAGCAGTCAGCTTCTGACTTTCTTGGGAAAGCCGTTAATGCCGCCGTTATTACCGTTCCTACAAACTCTTCAGCCGCTCAACGCGGGGCTTTGATTTCTTCGGCGAAAAGAGCTGGAATTGAGGTTCTGCAGCTAGTCCATGAACCTGTTGCTGAACTGATGGCATATGATGCCAGGCCTGAGACCGTTGTTGTGGATAAGCTTGTTGTGGTTGCGGATCTCGGTGGGACGAGATCAGATGCTTCGGTCATTGCCTCTCGAGGAGGCATGTATACGATCTTGGCGACTGCCCACGATTATGAGCTTGGAGGAGCAAACCTAGATCAAATTATTATTGATCATTTTGCCAAGGAATTCATGAAGAAGCATCAGATAGACCCGCGCGAGAACGAGCGTGGCCTTGCGAAACTGAAATTAGAGGGAGAGGCTACAAAGAAAGCCCTCAGTCTTGGCACTAATGCAACTCTGAACATTGAGAGCCTTACAAATGGTATTGATTTTAGCTCGACAATAAACCGGACTAGATATGAGCTCCTTGCTGGAAAGGTGTTCTCCCAATTTACCAATTTAATAGAGCAGGCGGTAAAGAAAGCAGGATTGGATGTGTTGGATATTAATGAGGTGTGTGGCCTTTCCCAGGCAGTACATTGTTATACAAGAAAAACTCATGAGTCTCAGGTGATTCTTTCTGGCGGCAGTTCCCACACGCCCAAGCTTGCTTCCCGGTTACAAAGTATCTTTCCAGTGACGACTAAGATTCTGGCGCCTTCTACATTCCCTACCGCCCTCAATCCTTCTGATTTGGCTGCTCGAGGTGCGGCCATCCAGGCGTCTTTAATACAAGAATTTGACAAGGAGGACATCGAACAATCCATTCATCCCATGGTTACCGTCACTCCTCATCTTAGCAATGCTATAGGTGTCCGGCTCCTATCGCCGAGTGTTCTTGGTGAATCTAGTCCCGACTTCCAACCGTTAATTGATGTGGAAACTGCTCTTCCCGCTCGTCGGGTTACTCAGTATCGAGTCTCTAATACTGGTGGAGATGTTCTTGTCCGAGTTTGCGAGGGTGTCCGCGAGATCAAGACCATTAAACCCATCCCAAAGCCGAAGGAGGATACGAATGGCGGAGAGACTGATGCTGATTCTGAATTGGAATCAGACGAGGAAGAGGAAGAGATCCGTCAGATTGTATGGAACGAGAGCCGACCCATCGCCGAGATTGCTCTTAAGGATGTCAAGAGTGGGAGTAAAGTCGAGGTAGTGGTTAATATTAATTCGGACCTTGGTTTGCAGGTCACCGCCAGAGCAATTGGCTCCAGGGGTGGTGTTAGATTTGCAGTTGACGCCCCGAATGTAACATCAGATGGATCTATATAGAATTTTTCTGGATCCTGAACCCTGGGTTTTATTTTTACGGTATATACTATATGCATGGGGATCCGTCAATCGCTGCTCATTTCGATTGCAAGTTCTTTATTTCCCCTTCATTGTTCAGTCCTTATGTGTACCCAAAACACTTGATGAGGCTCTCTCTTTTCAGAAAACTCTTTTCGTCATCTCGGTTCCTCAGCTGGTAGTGAGAAGCTACCGTCTCCCCGAGATAAGTGAATTACTAGATTAGATCCATTGCTTGTTCAAGTTGAATTCTGAATAGACGGATGAAGCGACTGATTAGATAGGCACTGGCGTTATCTATTTCTTATTTCGGCTTATATAAAACATTTTCACGACTATTTATCAGATCTAACCATATGGTTAGCTTGGCTCATCGGCTATTACTAAGGGGATATTAATTATATATGGACAAGAAATAAATGGATTTTACTGGGAACAAAAAGAATATGATATAAAAGAGAAGAATACCGGCTCGGGAGCTTGTTCCAACTTCCAAGTTCCTAGTATATGTTGACATCGGGCAATGAGAACTGCCCCTTTGCTCCATTTTTCACATTGCCGGTCTATCAATATAATCAAATCAGATCTGAGACTTTTGAATTACGGCAAGAGATATCGTAGATCCGGTCATATAACAATAATGTAGGGAAATAAGGGTTCAGTTCCGATCAAGACATGGCTTAACATACAGAATCCCTTTCAATTTCTTGAAGAAGAGTAGACTGTGGGTGTGTGCTTGCGATATAGGGGAAGTCCATTCCCTCGACTTAAGACATCAACGTCGACGTTAACTTGCTTCGCCGGATTTCTACACCAGCCGTCAGTTCAGCCAGATTCGATGACCAATGTCGGGCGGTTCATTCTTACAATAATATATTTTCAAAATGAAATAACAGCGTTGTATTAAGAAGTTGTGTTGAAGCAGTCGAAATCACCCTATGGTATGGGCGCCAGGTAATACAGAATAAAGCGCCAGAATCAATACTGGAGCCAGTGTGAATGTGGACTCATTAACTCGCTGATAAGGTCAGAATTACCTTACCTGTATTGCTGTCTCGGCCTGTATCGTTCTGCAGTGCTCTGGTATCATACTACTATGTACATAGTTACAAGACATATTCTTCAAAGTTCTGGCTAATAATTAGCGAGCTTGTTCAGTGTGTCTTTTAGATCGTGTCATTCAACAAATTCAGGTCAGTGGCGAAGAGTAAGGTATACATTCGTATACGTTCTGTAATAGGGCCTATTATTTACCAGAAATTCACAAAAACTTCTGAAATGATGAATGGCGTGGCGTTTTTAGTGTATTTTATACCCCTACTGTTCGTAATTTATTATTATCTTCTGAACCCTCCAAAAACTTCTCACAAGCTTCTATGATACCCTCTTCTCGGGTTCGCGATTCTGGGCGTCGATAAGGGTCCATGCTACAACAACACGAATAGGATGCAAATAGTGCGTGAAGCTCTACGAGAGCACATTCTGCTCATCCAAGCGGTGATCCTTGCTGTCTGCTCATATATTGAGGACTCGCTCTATATACCCAGTGGCCTTCGAACGATGGACAAAGACGCTCTAAGTGACCAAGACGCTCTAAGAGGTGTACAGCTTACTGAGTCACTATTGACCGGGAATCCACAACGAATTCAGAACCTGACGAGGCTAAAGCGAGAGACCTTTAAAGCTCTCCTGCAGTGGCTCATTGAGCATACTGGTCTGAAAGACTCGCGTGAGGTATCGGCAGCTGAAAAGCTGATTATTTTCCTCCTCATTTCCTCGCATGGCGCGAATTTTCGAATTGCCTCGAAGTCTCTTCAACGCTCGACAAGGACAATCCATCGTGCATTCAACGAAGTTCTCAACTGCTTACTACACCTACATAAGGATTTTGTGGTCCTACCATCTGATACGACTGGGGACGAGGTTGAGCGGGACGATAAGCGCTGGCCATACTTTGCCGATTGCATTGGCGCTCTAGGTGGGACTCTAATCGAGGTCTGGATCTCACACAAGGAGCAGGCACCGTGGAAGAGTCGGAAAGGTTCTATATCGCAGAATGTATTGGCAGTGTGCGACTTTAAGATGAACTTCCTATACGTTCTTGCTGGGTGGGAGGGCTCAGCTTCTGATGGACGAGTTCTAGCAGACGCCAAACTCAAAGGTTTCCAGGCCCCTGCAGGCAGATACTATGTTGCGGATGCGGGCTATTCGAACTCGAATCCCACGCTTGTGCCTTATCCTAAAGTCAGACATGAGCAAGCACAAGCTATGCAGAAGCCCCAGAATTCGAAGGAGCTTTTCAACCTCCGTCACTCCTCTCTCAAAAATGTGATCGAACGCACATTTGGCGTTCTACAGCAACGTTTTACCATCCTGCAGAAGGCGCCTCGCCAGTATAGTATCAAGACTCAGGTCAAGCTGATCTATGCACTCACCGCTTTGCATAACTTCATGAACAAGCATGGCTATAATCCAGAGACTGAGGCCCTGCTAACCGGAGATCCCGATGTACCCGATGAACCAACATGGGATGAGCCTGAGGCCGGTGACCCAGAGATGGCCTTACGACGTGATGAGATCGCAGAACAAATGTGGAGGGACTACCAGGATTATCGGAGGCGGTTTGTAGATATAGATGTATAGTAGCTAATTTATTTGCCTAGTACGAATGAAAGCTTAAAAGTTCGTCAACAATCAACTCCATTATTACAATATTCGATTGACTGCTATGTATGGTCAGGTGTTTCCTATGAATTTGGCTCAACCTCATCTAGGATTCGCTGCACCCATCGCTTCCGCATGTCCTTGCTACGAGCCAGGAAAAGACTGATTCTTTCACTGCTTTGAATCGCAGTAAAAACAATATCTTGTTGCACTTCATTAAGCTCACCGAACTCCGAAACTAGAATTTCAGCAACCTTCTCCGCGGGAGTCTTATTCGCCTCCACTAATAGATCGCACGATGTCTTGAGCTCCTGAACAACATCTTGGAGTGCATCCGCGAGGTGACGAGCCCCAGTCTTCTTCTGCCTCTTAAGCTCAACTTTGGTTGCATTCTCTAGTGACCGCTTACGAAGCGCGAGCGTCGATTTGGTTTTCGCGCGATTTGGTGTTGGCGATCGACTCGGTTGTGACACTGCGGTTGAATCGGACGAGTTATCGGAGATCTCGATGCTCTCACATGGCCACACAGGAGAATCAGCTCCCACTGCCGCCGCCGCCGCCGCCGCCGCCGCCGCCTCCTCCTCCTCATCATCCTTATCAAGGTCCTGCAATATTTGATTGAGAGAGCTTGCATGCTGACCTGTGGCGCGATGGTTGTCTAGGAGTAATGCCAGCTTATCTGCAAACACGAGTGGTGAATCACGAAACTTCCGTGCCTCTGGATGAGCCTCAAAGTAAGCCTCCAGAACCTCTGGAGGGCCAGTAGGGACTCCCTTTTGAGCGTTCCAAATAAATGCTGATTGACCGCAAAAGTCCTTCCAAATCTTCCAGTCCTTCTTGTGTGTATCATGCTTGCTCTTGATCTGTCGAAGCTCAACAGGATATGATGTGATCTTTTGTACAGCATCAAGCGCCATCTGCCAGCCAGCTGGCCTGTATGTAGCCTCAGTTTGTAGGCCATTACTTCGGGCCTCAATTAGCGCATCAAGCATTGCCTCTTCCATTCGTAAGGTCCACTTCGCGCGCGCCCTCCTCTGTCTTGAATTCGTATTCAAACTGGTATTATTATGAAAGACAAGCGGTGCAGAGGCAGGCCGCTCATCCGTGGTTGGTGATTCATCAGATTTGCCGGTCTCATCGGCGAGCACATTTTGCGACTGTAAAGTTTGCGGAGTCTGCGAGTTGAACGGGGCTCCACTAACAGGAGCCACAGCTTCCTTTGAAGGTTGTCCTCTATGACTAATTGGTAGCATTTGAACGGCTGTTTTGTAGCTATAAGGCAGAGGTTCGAAGTATGGAGAGCTGCTGCGTAATCTAATGGAAGCAAGAACAGGTATGTAATAGATCGTTAACTTGTTGAATGTACAATATACCAATGTGTTAACGAGGTGTTGAACGAAAGGAAATCCTCCAACCGATAGGATTCTCTTTGATCTGAAGTTACGGGAGGTAAACACCCCTAAAAACTTTAAATACGGTATAAAGTTTTACCATGATACATACTAACTATGTTCTACCTAATTACTGAATTTTAACTGTGTGTTTATTTGCCATCGAGGAGGCGGTCAGTATTTTTATTTTTGGAACATTACGGAAACACGAGATAACCCCAGCCCGTCTGCGGGGTTACGCGGCGAAATCTTTCTCAGGAGCTCGCAAGTCAGGGGTAACCAACTACATACTGGTCAGTAAATGGACATTTACGATATTAAGAAGCTCACCGCCGCCAGGTAAATCCGCGCTAACCAAATCAACCAACAATATACTTTTGTAAGGTTTATAGAGTAAATCTTCCACTCCAAGAGCACTCACGCCCAGCTGACTACAGATATAGTGCATGAAAGGGTATCCGATATCGCTCATCTGCTTCAAAAATGGGGTTGGAGTTTCCCTGAGCTTGTCAGACACTGGGTTCAACATTCTCCACCTGGCCAGCTGCTTACGGATGAAGGCCATGAAAGATGATACTATAGTCTTTGCATCAACATGGCCACTACATTTTTGGTCCAAGAAAGTCGTACAACTCCGTCAGCGGCATATCTTTGGGCAGTGGTCGGCAGACAAGGAGGCGGATATTGATCTTTCAAAAGTGGGCAAAGAGTTATCTGAAGGCGTCCCGATTTTCAGAAACTTCATGATCGAACTGGCATCTAATACGAGGACTGCCGGACAGCGTGATGAAGAGGAAGGCTTTGTGGAATATGGCCAACCGCTTTGCCCTCATGGGGCCTCTATCTTCATGTATCTGGGGTGAAACCAGTGATGTAACTGGACTGGATTTGGATTTATCCGGATATTTATCCGGATATCCAAAATAATTTTATTGCTTCGCCCAACCCCCAATATGCCTTAGGATTGTGCCTTTTATATTTGCTACTACCTGTCATGTCTCTAATCGCATTTTGCTCCAGTCGATGTGGGTGCGGCACGCCTTAACATTTATGGATAGTCAAGCGGCCCGAGCCGCCTCCTTAGTTAGATCAACCGATACATACATTTTGATTCATTCTAATAAATCGGTCTCTTCGTCGCCCCCATCACTTTCTTCTTCGCTGCTTTCATCGCTCTCTGCTCTCCTCGCTGCCGCTGCCCCAATCACCATCTCCAGCCTCAGTCCCCCGCTCAACCCTTTCCTCGGACTTCTCCGGCTTTCCAAACCAGGACCTAAGACACTCATTGGTCTCAATTATATCGCGAAGAAGGCGATTTCGTGAAGCCGTGATTAACAATTTCGCGCTGCTAAAGACCCGCTCGCACTCAGCGCTTGTCGCTGGCAGTGCAAGCATATC
>NPHW01003977.1:0-15754 GCA_002240705.1 Elaphomyces granulatus
CATATACATCTTGTTGACCCTAGCCGTCAATAGTATTCTCGCCCGGGGATCTTGCAGTGGATATTGGGAAAGAAATCGCAGAATAAAACTTTGACCGGAAGAACGATATATTACTACGGCATTATAATTATTTCTTGAAGCCAGACTCCTGAAGATCCTTGTCAGTCCCCGAAATCCCCGAAGCACCAATGGT
Source organism: Elaphomyces granulatus (assembly GCA_002240705.1). Lineage (NCBI taxonomy): Eukaryota > Fungi > Ascomycota > Eurotiomycetes > Eurotiales > Elaphomycetaceae > Elaphomyces > Elaphomyces granulatus. The sequence goes on from NPHW01003977.1 coordinate 194, forward strand.
CATCGAGGAAGGATTGGATAGGAACGAAAGGTGTGGCAGCTATTAGACTAAAGTACGACTCCATATATATATGTAGACGACGTGACGATTTGAGGCAGACGTGACTATATATATATATTGACGTGAAGAAGTCCGTCGTCATCAATGTAACGGCACGAAGATCTGCCAGGAGAATAGTATTCCGTCTTTACCTCTATCTCTGCTTTTGGCTGGGTTCCCACCTTTGACGCCAAAGAAATCAATAAAGAATAGACATGTCATCATCTTCTAGCCGAAGTAGCATATACTTTAATGGAGTATTAAGCGAGTGCAGCAATGAGTTCTCCGAATCAGAAGTTCTTAGAAACGTATCCTCTTACAAGAATCTTGCGGGACAGTAACGTCTCCGATAGCGAGAATGATATCATAGGTTGGATGATGCTTTCAGCCCGTGTGCTGTATCCATCAATCTTTCAGAGTTTGGCATGCTTGTTATCCTATTGGATCTAGACCCCCGACACAACAGCGTGTCAGATCAAAGACAAAAGGACATGGAGGCACCCAGTGAAGTCGGAAAAGAAAATGATTAAAGCTGTGAATACGTTGTCGAGTCGTTCGATCAGAAGGCAATCTAGTTCAACTGCCGGTCATTTGGCTCAGAAGGATATCTGAGAGCAGGCTTGCTAGATGAGATCCATCATGAAGTCTCAACAGCGTGTCCTAGGAAGAAAATCACCTCTTTTGATGAATTATTTCACCGATATCTGTGAATAACTCTCATCAATACTGTCAATTCCACTGGTGATAGACTGATAGTTGACGGACGATCACTATCTTGGATGCTTGGACCTAGAAGAATACAGGATGAAATCAATTTCCCGTTCTTACTCCCTCTCAAGGACATCTGGCCATCTGTTTTTGTGGGTACTTATATTGAGAATTGAGATAGTCATTAATCTTGTGTATCGATTTGTTGTTTGGCTTGATACTGGATGGGCAAATCTGAACTGGCCAGGACTACTGATAGATTTGAGAGCATACTAAGAGAGAATAAGGCCTTTGGAGAGAATCATGAAGACAGAAAAAGTATCAGATGAGTGTCTAACGGCTTTGGACGGAAGAAGCAAATGCGTAGTCATAGAGTCGGAAACTATTTGAACTAATTTTATACTCGCTTTCTGATCATATCCGCTTCCAAATGCCCGAGTACAAGCATTTCATTTTAACATGACTATAGTACGACGATAAGTGCGACCCCGCTTAATGAATGGAATGCTCGTTTTTGATGATGTGATACAGTCCATAAGGCCGCAGCACAACGCAGGAATCAAAAGGCACAAAGAATAATTGCAGCGTAACCGGAGACGTTGAAATAGCTGATATGCCAATTTTCAGGCCCTGTCCATGCTCCTGTCCATGCGGTCCATGCGAAGGCCGCACCCCATCAAAAACGACCACTATAACAGCACAATGCAGTAATCGGAAGGCATAAAAAGAATGGTAACTTAACCAGAGAGACATTTAAATAGCTATTATGCAAATTTTTGGAGCAAAGCGACATACGAATGCCTTGTTTATTGGCCGTCCATGCTCCTGAGGTAACCAGTTAGCACAGTGACTCGTCCCTTTATCATTTCACGTTTATTAGTTACTTCATATAACTGATGATTTGTAGGGCATCTCATTCTGAATCTTTCCTACTGAATGATGAATCTCATTCTCATCAAACTAGCCTTTTCATCTTCATCCACCTGGGCAGTTTATCTTTGTTGTAAGTTGACCTGTGAGTAATTAATTTTGTCAGTGTATTCATCCTCACGTCCCCGAAGGCCATTGGCTTTACTGCGCTATGGCTCTCATGAGGCCGCTGCAAAATTTGGGACTATGGAGAGTACCAAATGTAGACAAGAGATATGGGAATTGCGTCATTAGTTTACGGGCCAAAATGAACAGCGGCTTCGCAATCACCAAGTTGAACCGCCAACACAGAGAATGTAATCATAGCTATTGTCGATATTACTGTTGGTGAATTCCCACTCCTTTTCAGTACGTTGAATGCTAATCTTCCCAGTCACATTTACAAAAACACCACGAGACTTGCGATACGGCTAATAACTCTGACGATGTTTCTCGATTTTGACTTTGTCAAGTCTATAACACACTTGATGGCTTCGTCGAGAGCTGGCAATTGAGCAGCTATCTCGTTACCGGGTACATGCTTTTCAACACGCTGCAGCTGGATAGTATAGCACTCTAGTAGGTTTGCAGGCTATTTCTTGTATAAAAGATATCGAATGTGATTGAAAGTGTGCAGATCATTATCTATCCACCACCAATATCGCGGTCAACAGCCCTACCCTAACTCATTATAATTGCAAACTTGTGCAGGCGCTCAAGGCAATTCGTCGGGATTCGCAAGTAATACCTCAGTAACCTCACAGGCTTTTGGAAGATACAGATGTGTGAAGTCGAAGGCAACAATATTTAGGATCCCTAAATAGTGGATATCTCTACTACTAACTTCAGATGAATAACTGATAATATGGGCAATGAGAGTGATTAGGAGTAACACATCGGCAGGGCCGCAGGACTCCTCTCGGCTTATATTAACATGATCATCGGCACAGAATAGGATACTTTTAATGATTAGTTAAATTACCAGCTACATAGGTATCTTCTTTCCCCTCCCTGCGGCAAATTTGCTCTCCTCGTTTTCGTCCCATTTCTGCTTCTGACTGCTGCCAGATCCGGACATAGTATTAATAACACACGGTAGTCCACATGAGAGTAAAGCGAATGGAACGTTCCTCCCGAAGAGATGATTAGGTATGATGGTAGTAGGTAAACCTCCATGGGTCGAGGAACTACGTTCATACAGAAAGAACAGTACTGTACAATCCATTCAACAATGAACATGATGGGTGATGTTAGCGCCCATATATAATTCCCAGCTCAGACGTCTGCCCGTAAACGCTGAGTCATCCCACCCCATGTGGTAGGCGGTAAGCTACTAGCCGCCGCACGGGCAGACGTCTGAGGTACCTGGAACCCCAATTTATTAATAAGCCGAAACCATATCGTTATGAGGGCAGTTACTTCCTATAGGTAGATACAAGGAGTGAGGTGTTTCAGCAAGGAGAAACAAGACGACCGGGGAATGGGACGGTGCTATTTTATCCTTTCAAAACTGAGGTCGCTTCCTTATGTAGTTCAGACACAACGGTCTCGCCATTGAGAAATTCATGTCTTTCAAATCCTCCTCGGCGTTCCACTGCTCGAATATGGATTTCTGCCGTGGCTGGAAGGGACAGACCGTTGTGTCCGAACTAAGGAAGCGAGTTTTGAAAGATGAAATAGTAGCACCGTCCCATTCCCTGATCGTCTTTTTTGGTGTAACACCTCATTCCTTGTCTGTCAAATCCGTTCCACTGCCCGAATATGGATTTCTGCCGTAGGTTTGCAAATTCTGGAATCTGCACGTATTCCCTGGACTGGATATTCGGTCGCCATGTCCACTACATCTAAGATGGTGGGATCATCTTTTATGGCTTTGAATGTGGCCGAACAATCATCAGTAAACAACGCGCGCAAGATATCCGCCCTTTAATCGATGATGAAGACAAAGAAGAAATTCTTTTAGAGAAACACCTGGCGATGGAATTGTTGGATGTCTTGGTTCAAATTAGAGAGTGACTTCAGCATGATACTTTATTGCGACATTGCCTCAGGCTGTAATCTGAAGCGGCTAGGCAGATAACTAGTTATTCGATCACGTGCACCAGAACTTTGCCACAATAGCCAAAGTTTACAGCTTTTCCCGATTTATAATCTGGTATATGTACATGATGTCTTTGAGCACATATACGTACATAGTACTTTGAAGGGCAGCCATTGCCAGCCAAACAAACTTATATACCTACAGTAATAGCAGCTATGTAAGTTATGGACCCGAGTGGAAAACATGTATTCATTTTAATCAATAATAAAGTCATTTTGCAGCAAGCCAGTGGGGTCACGCCTTGGGAAAAAGAGATGCTGTGATCACGCCTCACCATCACCCTTCAGTTTACATTGCATTATGTAGTCAGTCTGCACCTCTGACCCATTATTTGGTCAACACATCCATTTTCTTTCTGCTCTTCTGTCTTTTCTCTCTTCTCCCTTTCCTTCCCCAGCACAATTATAGATAGTAACTTATTACCTTGTTGCATATTATCTTCCTTACTACATATGATATCGTTGCAGCTGGAGCTTCCCCCTAGCTCTGAGTCATCTCTTATACTAATTAGTACTACTCTCTTCCCTCTTAGTTTTTCTCCTCTTTCCTCTCCCTTCCGCTGTACGCCTTGTCCACCAGTCGGTTATTATTGGTGGCCTATCCAAACAGTGGCTTTTGCGGTGTCGATCCTCTTGCCTCGCTGTGCTGCTGCCTTCGCAAGCCACGGGCTAATGGACCTTCCCTAAAACGGAAATAGTCCGGGCTTGTCCGCTCTCCTGACCGCCTTGGTGATGACCGTCCAGCGTCTTTCATTCTCGTCGCTGGACTAACTTCAGATTGTTTGCATAATTAATATAACTTGCGGTGGACACCGGGCTCGGTCACCACATTATGATACCTTCCCCCCAGGTTCCTTGGTCTTTTTGCTGGCTATAAGCTTCCCACGCAATTCCTCTCCCCTAGAAGGGGGTTTATATACCACCATCCGCGGCTATGACAGCTCAGCGGGCCCCGTCATCGACCTCCAGGAGGTCCCACGAGCGCATTCACGCAGAGTTTCCGATAGGAAGGTACTTGAGGCTAGACGAGATCGGCCGAGGGAGCTTTGCAACGGTCTATCAAGGCGTACATTCTGTGGGTCGCTTCATTCTCTTTTCAAACATCCGTCTCTTGACTGGCGCCGGCGTGTCTCTACGGTTTAAAATGTCCATTGGTCTGCTTTCGCCCATTTGCCTTTGCCCAGAGTTTAGCCCATCATGATGTTTAGAATGATATCTTTCTAACTGGTATTTTAAGAAACATCGTTCCTATGTCGCTATCAAGTCGGTCAATCTCTCAAAACTCAACAAAAAGCTGAAAGATAATCTATCCTCGGAGATTGATATCCTCAAGGGCCTTCACCATCCCCATATCGTTGCCCTAATCGATTGCCAGGAATCGGCCTCTCACATTCATTTGGTGATGGAGTACTGCGCGCTTGGGGATCTATCATTCTTCATCAAACGGCGAGACAGCCTTGGGGATCATCGCTACACCAGGGACATGATAGCCAAGTATCCCAATCCTCGTGTTGGTGCGCTTAATGAAGTGGTCGTCAGACATTTCCTAAAACAGCTGTCTAGCGCACTCAAATTCCTTCGGGACAGAAATCTGATCCATCGGGATATTAAACCTCAGAATCTTCTCCTTTGTCCATCTCCTATCTCGTACAGGAATGGGGTTCCCCCGATTGTTCCTTATAAGGGCAGCGATGATTCCTTTACCCCTTTGGCCGGGCTCGAGTCCCTACCGATGCTGAAGATTGCTGATTTTGGGTTTGCACGCTCCTTACCCTCGACTTCCCTAGCAGAGACCCTGTGCGGCTCCCCGCTCTATATGGCACCTGAGATCCTAAGATATGAGAAATATGATGCAAAGGCCGATTTGTGGTCGGTAGGCACTGTTCTGTATGAGATGGTGGTCGGCAAGCCACCTTTCCGGGCATCGAATCACGTTGAGCTTCTTCGAAAAATTGAGAAAGGCGAAGATAAAATCAGATTTCCAGAGGATAATGAAGCATCAAGTGCCATCAAACAATTGATCAGGAGCCTCCTGAAACGAAACCCAGTGGAAAGGATGACTTTCAAAGATTTTTTTGAGAACTCGGTTGTACAGGACGACATCCCAGGGCTAGTTGGTGATGACCTGGCAACAATGCAGCGTCGTTCTATTGCCGGTGGTAATGGCCTGAGTCTTGACCAGCCCCGGCCCGGCTCCAGGGAGTCAAGGTCGCGTGGAGCTTATGATGTGAGGACTTCCGAGGAGGCCGGAGAACAATCTATTCCTATAAATTCTCGTCCTTCTATTGCTGCGATCCCTCCGCAGCCTGTCAATGTTCGTCCAGATTCCGAGTCACCGCTGAAAGGAAGCCCCATTTCTCGAGTTGGGAGTGGGGACAAACTTGCAATAAAAGGCGAGGACTTTCAACGAGCAACGGTTGCTACTCGACGTCCCGCAACGGGGTCGTATGCCACTGCCCCCGCTCGCCAGGAGCTTATAGGTTATCAATCTCCAACCCCGGCGATGGATCGGCAAGGTAGAAATATCTCCAACGAGTCCTTTCCGTTAAATGGACAAGAGGATAAGGTGAGGGAGGAAAGGGAACGGGCTGCTCAGGACATCGCTTTCGAGCGCGATTATGTTGTCATTGAGAAGCGTGCGGTAGAAGTGAATGCATTTGCGGATGAGCTTGCGAATAGCCCCCAAATTCGTGCCGGCCTTCCAACTCATATCGTCTCAAGGCAAGCTGGCGCCGTGGTACGCCGAGCGACCTTACCCACGAGCTCAACTTCTGGCAACCAGGCCTCTCCCACCAAAGCTATACAAGTGGCAAATGGGCGAATGAGAACAGACATTTCCCACAATCGCCAAGGCTCTTATGAACGCAGATATGGCCAGAGCCCTTCAGCAACATCCGCGATCTCGAGGGCTATCAACATGGCAACTGACCGGCTCTTTGGCGTCGGTTTCTCCCCCCCTCTCGCGCTTGGCAAAGGTGGTCGTTCTCCCCCTTTGGGATACAGCCCATACCCTGCTTACCCGGCCCAGGGCAGCCTTATGATCGTGGATGGTGGTAAACCTCATACCGCTCTGGACGAAGATACAAAAACTGTTCAGGTCATCGAAGAGTGTGCGACCCGAAGTGACGTGGTCTATGGATTTGCAGAAGTCAAATATAAACAACTTGTCCCGCTTACACCATGTCTCCAACCCGACGCAGGCATTAAGCCCTCTTTTACTGATGGTGACCGGGAGTGCTCAGAATCCACCGATGGCGAGCTAACGCCGGACGCGGTAGTCACCTTATCCGAAGAGGCTTTGGTTCTCTATGTCAAGGCTCTGGCGCTATTGGCAAAATCAATGGATATCGCAGGAGCTTGGTGGGCGCGCAAGAACCGTGGGGAGGTCTTTGGCGACCCCAAGGAGCCTCTTTCGGCTCCAATTGTTCTGGCTGGCGCTCGCATTAACAACATTGTTCAATGGGTCCGAAGCCGCTTTAACGAGGTGCTAGAAAAAGCCGAGTTCGTCCGGTTGAAACTAATTGAAGGTCAAAAGCGACTACCTTTGGATCATCCCAGTCATCCAAATAACCATCCCGTTGAGTCGGCCTCAGCTGGAGGCCTGGGGACTTCGGCTGATAATGTTGTGGTGAGCTCGGGTATCACTGCTGAGAAGCTAATGTACGACAGAGCTTTGGAGATGAGCAGAGCGGCCGCAATCAACGAACTGACCGGTGAAGACCTACCCGGCTGCGAGATTGCATATGTGACAGCCATCAGGATGCTGGAGGCGGTGTTAGAAAACGATGAAGTGTCGAGGCCAGGAAAAGCCGGCGATACCGGGAGAGGTCATCTGCAGGACGAGACGGAAAAGGTTGTCATCCTTGATGGTGTGCAAACCGAAGACCGCAAAGTCGTCATGAAACGTAAGTGGTTGTCTATTCTATAATTTCTAACCCGTTAATTGACACTGCGAAATCAGTTGTTTCCAGCATTCGTGGTCGCCTCGCTTCTCTTCGGAAAAAGATGGTACTAGTGGCCAAGCGAGCGTCTGCTCCCCCTGGCGCCTCTGGAGGATTAGATCATCTCAGTCAAGATTCCTCCCTTCCCCGTCGACTTGGAGTTTCTAAAATCAACGCAGAAAACCATAATCGAGTTACTCATACGGTTTTCTGACAATGATCCAGTGCGGTCCGTGTAAAGAACCCACTGTCCGTGCTTTATGACTTCACCAATTTCTGTTCTGGTTTGCTCTTATTTTCTTTCCTTTTGTTCTACCTTATCTTTCATTTTCATTTTTTTTTATTTTTTATTTTATTTTTAGAATCCCATTCTGGACCTTCCTTGGCTATCACAATTCTTTGAAATGACATTGCATGTTAACGAAATTACTCTTATATGTTGCCATACTTTCCAAGACCAAAATTCTGATTTTGTGTTAGCCTTCCTTGCTTTCTTTTTCCATCTTATCATTGATTGGATTTTTCTCCCTTACAGATCCATTATCTTGTTCCCATACCGCATTATATTTTTGGGGTTTGATGTTTAATTTTTAAAGTACTATATCCAATGGGAACAAAGAGGATCGGTCATTTCCAGGGGCGTTTTCTTTTTGGACAGATTCACAGTTGATAACTCGATTACCATTCATTCCTCTTCTCAGCCATAATATCTTAGTGGTCGAGCGCTATGGGAATGAATATGTCGAATCGGCGCTGCAGGGCAGGCATGGATATGGGATATGAATGAGTTGGCAAGGCCAGCATTAGTTTCTTGTGGAGTTTTTGGATACCTATCTTTGCATATACCCGTCAAGGGATGCGTCTTTGTCTTGTTGCGGAACTAAGTATCTATGGGTGGCTTTTATACCTTGGTTTGGTTACAGACTGATAATGTGTGTACATAAGTTGAAATATCGCGCCGGCGAAATATGCATGTGTGGGCAACGTGGAGGCTTTTTTTTTTCTTTTTAAGACCAACGAGTGTAAGTAAACATGCTCAAATAGTTGTGGACCTGTCTGAGAGATGTATGAAGCCCGAACTCATAGGACTGTGAATGCGCATTGACATGCTGAATCAGACTTTGAAAAGCCGTCCTCACTTGGGTCCTAAAAACGGAGCCTAGGAAATTAAACAGTGACCAGAAAGGGAAGTACATAAGATCTTAGATCGGGGCTTGTTTTCTAGGAGTTGATACAAAGTGCTGTCTCAGTCTTCTATGGATAGTCCATTCATTTCACATCGTCAGATCTGCAGATGATGACGATGAAGAGGAATGGACCCCTCAAACCGACTGGGAAACTTTTTTCTTCTTGCAAGGGCCAAACGAAAGCCTTGATGTCTTCGGTTATGGCCATACGGCACCAACAAAGCAGGTATATATAAGATGGACCTCTTGCGTGATGGATAAAATATATGATATGATAACCGGTTATGATTACTGATAAGTGAAAAATGCACGTGCCTCATAGTCACCGCCTTTAAACATTTCTGCCGGTTTCCCTAACTAACTATGATACTAGTTTTTTAGATGTCAAGATCCCATTCGTTTTCTCCTGCATCCAAGGACAAAGCTCGAGTGAAAAACGGGCTGGGAAGAGGAGAAAATTGCCCTTTAATCTTTCGGGTATTACTTGTACCTATTATTTACCCCTCCTTTACCCTGGCAAACACTTGCAAGTTGCAAATGCACCAGCTTCCTATCAGAGCGTCTCCACGACCTCTGGACGCCGCGAAACTACGGCTAATTTGCTTTGGTCTCACACCGTCACAAGTGCCCCATTCTGTTGTGCGCCGGCTTCATGTTTTAAGAAGCCCCCTCTCTCCCGTCTTTTCCTCCTCGAGACATAGTACCCCGCGCTTCGCTGCCGTCCCTTTTCGTTCTGCGTCCAAGAGATACTGCTCCTACCGCAAGATGTGTCGATCCAGGCATGCTGGGTTGTCCGGCTCGACCAATATCACTCATGGTCGAGAAGTGCTACCGACAAATGTGAAACCATTGCACTATGATCTGACATTGGAACCCGACCTCGAAAAGCTCACGTACGAAGGAGTCGTCGTTATCGAGTAGGTGAAGCCCTCCGCCCATTCCCATTTGCCTGCCTATTGGAAGACCATACTAGTATGGTGCTGCTGCTGCCGTCGCTCTTATGAGAGTCGATTTTCCTCCCCTCCCCTGTCTTGGCCTTGGAATCCATCATTGCAGTCGGCCACCGAAGACGTATACTACTCATCACTGCTCACAAATGACGAGAACAGTCTCGATGTCGTTGAGGATACCAATTCGATTTCCCTCAATACCAACGAGCTTGTCATTCACAGCACATCCATTTCCGCAAATGGAGCTGTCATCACCGCGACTCCCGAGGTGCTCTATAACAAGGACCAGCAGGTCACTACAGTCAAGTTCGCAGAGACAATCCCGGCAGGGTCTAGAGCACAGTTGACACACACCTTTACCGGACCGCTCAACGACAACATGGTCGGGTTTTACCGATCATCCTACACGGCGAAGGGTGGGGAGAAGAAGTACATGGCGACTACTCAGATGGAACCCACCGATGCGCGGAGAGCCTTTCCGTGCTTCGACGAACCGGCTTTGAAGGCGGAGTTTACCATTACGCTGATCGCCGATAAAGATCTCACTTGTCTGAGCAACATGGATGTCGCCAGTGAGACTGAGATCGATTCTAAAACCAGTTTAGGCAAGAAGAAGGCGGTCAAGTTCAACAAGTCTCCGCTAATGTCAACATACCTTGTTGCCTTCATCGTCGGTGATCTCAACTACATCGAGTCAACCCAGTTCAGAGTCCCGATCCGAGTGTACGCAGCCCCTGACCAGAATATTGAGCATGGCAGGTTCGCCCTCGAGCTTGCCGCCAAGACTCTCGCGTTCTATGAGGAAGCTTTCGACAGCGAATTCCCTCTCCCCAAAATGGACATGATTGCGATACCGGATTTCAGTGCTGGTGCCATGGAGAACTGGGGCTTGATCACTTACAGAGTTGTAGATGTGCTTCTGGATGAAAAAACCAGCGGTGCTTCAAGGAAGGAAAGGATTGCAGAAACGGTCCAACATGAACTCGCTCACCAGTGGTTTGGGAACCTGGTGACGATGGACTTCTGGGATGGACTGTGGCTCAACGAGGGCTTTGCGACTTGGATGTCTTGGTACTCGTGTAACGCCTTCTTTCCTGAGTGGAAAGTTTGGCAAAGTTACGTGATCGATAATCTCCAGAGTGCCCTGTCGTTAGATTCCTTGAGAAGCAGTCACCCCATTGAAGTGCCGGTCAAGCGGGCAGACGAGATTAACCAAATCTTCGATGCTATCTCCTATTCCAAGGGTTCGTCCGTGCTTCGCATGATCTCCAAATATCTTGGGGAGGACATTTTCATCCAGGGTGTTCGGAACTACATCAAGAAGCACGCCTACGGCAACACTCAGACTGGCGACCTGTGGTCGGCCCTTGCCGATGCCAGCGGTAAGCCTGTCCAGTCCGTAATGGACATCTGGACGAAGAATGTCGGCTTTCCCGTTGTCAGTGTTTCAGAGAATCCGACCGCTGGCACCCTGAGATTGAAGCAAAACCGCTTCCTCCGTACTGGAGACGTGAAACCCGAAGACGACAAAACGATCTATCCAGTGTTCCTAGGCCTAAAGACAAAGAACGGTGTTGAAGAGGATCTTGTTTTTGACCGTCGTGAGGAAGAATTCAAGATCCCCGATTTTGACTTCTTTAAAATCAATGCCGACCACTGTGGATTATACCGCACATCCTATAGCCCGGAACGACTTGAAAAACTGGGGGAAGCTGCCAAACGTGGACATCTAACGGTTGAAGATCGAGCAGGGATGATCGCTGATTCTGGAGCGCTGGCTGCGTCCGGTTATCAGCAAACATCTGGCCTTCTATCTCTGATTAAAGGGTTTGATACTGAATCCGAGTATGTTGTGTGGAATGAGATACTCACCCGTCTTGCTGCATTGCGTGCCGCCTGGCTGTTCGAGGATGGCAAAGTCACTGATGCCCTCAAGGCCTTCCGACGCTCACTTGTCAGCGTGAAAGCGCATGAGCTCGGTTGGCAATTTTCGGACGAGGATGGTCATATCTTGCAGCAATTCAAATCGCTGATGTTTGGCAACGCTGGCCTGGCGGACGATCCAGTGGTGGTCAATGCCGCGCAAGACATGTTTAAGCGTTTCACCGAAGGGGACCTTAACGCCATTCACCCCAACATTCGGGGCAGTGTTTTTAGCATGGTTTTGAAGAATGGGGGTGAAAAAGAGTACAATGCCGTCTTGGACCGATTTCGTCACGCTCCGACATCGGATGAGAAGAACACGGCACTGCGATGTTTGGGTGCCGCCGAGGAAATTGGCTTGATTCGAAGGACCTTGGAACTTGCACTTAGCGATGAAGTTAAGAATCAAGACATTTATATGCCGCTTTCCGGATTGAGAGGGCATTCTCGGGGTGTGCAGGAACGATGGAAGTGGCTGAAGGAGAACTGGGATACTATTTACAAACGTCTGCCCCCTTCGTTGGGTATGCTGGGAACCTTGGTCCAGATTAGCAGCTCAAGTTTGTGTACAGAAGAACAGTTAAAAGATGTTGAGGCATTCTTTGGACCTAAAGACAAAAAAGTAAGTTGTAGGGTATTGAGCATCTCAACTGGTCCCGTGGTTGACTGTTGGAATAGGGTTACGACCGTGCTGTAGAACAGAGCCTTGACGCCATTAGAGCCAAGGTCCATTGGCTCCACCGAAACCGCGATGATGTGGAGAGCTGGTTCAGAAAGAATGGCTACCTCGTTGGCCAGAAGCTTTGAGTGCTGCAGGCAAGCATGAGCGAGCATTCTTCTCCAAGTTCAATGCTATTGATGAAGCCAGCGCATGAATATAATCGGGTTTTTTTGTTATAAGCCCAGTCAGAGTACCATATGTTCCGCTAGGCGACCTGTCGGATTTGCAGCCTGAGATATGGATTGAAATGTTTGCTTATATCATATCATACCTTTAACCTTTAGATACCAAGAAAAAGTCCTCATATTCAATAAAGGAATTCGGCAACCTTTTTTTGTAATCATTCATAAAGGCTCATAGTATGAAGGTATGTATTAGTGACTGTCAGAATCCCGCTGGTGGGCAGGGACAGCAGCACAATCTACCTGCCGGAACAGAAAGCGGATCTCATGGCGGAGACCTTCTTTCCCCCGCCCCGCAGACCTCAACGACACCTTTGTCTTATTACCCCGGACATTACCCCAGAAGAGGTCCTCCAGGCGATAGAGAAAACAAAGAAAGGCAAAGCACCGGGGCCAGATGCTGTACCCAACCAAGCTCTACACATGGGTAAGGATCTTCTCAGCCCCCGCCTCAGCGAGCTCTTCAACGCATGCCTCCGCAGGAGCTACTGCCCACGCCACTTCAGGGAAGCAATAACGATAGCATTGCGCAAGTCAGGCTGAGGAGACTATTCCATCCCCAAGGCTTACCGGCCCATTGCGCTGCTAAACACGATAGGCAAGATCATGGAGGCGATTATAGCGACAAGAATTAGCTACATCACAGAGACATTCCACCTACTACCAGAAGCACACCATGGAGGCAGAAAGGGCAGAGCGACGGAAACAGCATTACACAGTATGATGGAGCAGATATACTCTGCGTGGAAGGAAAACAAAACCGCAACACTCCTGCTGCTGGATGTGTCCGGAGCATTTGACAACGTATCACACAAGAGACTGCTCCACAACCTACGCAAAAGGAGGGTCCCGATAGAATACATCAACTGGCTAGCCAGCTTCCTCAGCGACAGGTACACGGAACTGGCACTGCCGGATTTCACCAAAGGACGTTTCCAAATAGACACGGGTATCCCATAGGGATCCCCGCTGTCACCTATCCTGTATATCTTCTACAACGCAGACATTCTAGAAGAGGATGGCCCCACATCCGACTCGGCCTTTATCGACGACATAAGCGCCCTGGCGGTCGGTGACGGCGAAGAAGAAAACATTTGCAAGCTAGAAGAGTCACACGCATCGAAGATACGCTGGGCCGAGACACACGCGGGGGTCTTTGGCATCGATAAATATCAGCTTATCCATCTCCCCCCACCCCTACCACACCAGAGACAGACGGCAACTGGGAACGTGCCGAACTCGGACCCGGAAGGGGAAGAAAGAGAACCGGAAAGGCCAGAAGGCAAAAGCCTCTTTTTGCGTGGAGGAGCCGAAGTCAAAGCGCAGAAACAGGTCAAGCTCCTAGGGGTGATTCTAGATTCCAATCTCGGACACATCAAAAAGAGGACAACAGCGCGCCTCCAAGCGATCTCCGCACTGGGCGGGGGCAAATGGGGGCTTTCGCTGAAGGAACTAAGGTTGATCTACACCACGTGTATTGCGCCTATCGCACTGTACGCAGTCTCAGTATGGCACCTTCCCCGAATCCGAGGCAACACCGCAGCACATGACAGACAGGTCCGCACCCTAACAGCGATTCAACGACACGCCTGCAAGACCATCTCGGGAGGCTTCAGGCTCGTGTGCGGGGATGCATACAATGCGGAGCTACACCTGCTCCCAATGAGCCAACGCACACAGAGGCTGCGGTTGCAATCGCTAGCACGGATCGCTACCACACCAGCCTACGCAGAAATTCGCAATCAACGAATCTACCATCGGAACCCGCTGCTACAGACGCCTATGCAACGGGCGGAAGAGGAACTGCAGCTCGCCATGGACATGGATGTAGACAGGCTAGAAACGAGACATCCCTTTGGCGTACCTCCATGGTGGAAAGCCCCGCAAATCAGCATTGAAGATTCTGCGTTTGCGGCCATCACAGTCCACAACATAAACGAGATTTCACGCCCGACAGCAAGAAGAATATACGCCGACGGCTCAGGAATAAACGGCTCGATCGGATGCGCGGCAGTCTCTTTGGAGCCACCCCACTGTGAAAAAGTATACATAGGCACAGAAGCAGAGTCCGGCGTCGCTCTAGCTGAACTGGCGGGTATCATCCTAGCTTTACGACTAGCAAGCTCATCTGACGAATACTATGACCGAGACTTAGAAATCTATACCGACAACCAGAGCGCCCTAAAGACACTCCGGAACCCCCGCCAAGCCTCCGGACAGTATCTAGTGAGGCAAATCGTCGATGCCCTAGACAATTGGCAAGCTCAATGGCCGAGCAGGAGTGTCCAGCTTCACTGGATCCCAGCGCACGTCGGCGTCCCAGGGAACGAAGCTGCGGACCGCGCGGCAAAGGAGGCTACGGGATGGAGCGAGCACGGACACGGCTATGGGGAGCGAGCCCCAACACTGGGTCACCTAAACACAACTATCACACGCTCAGCAGTGGACCGGTGGGTCCGAAGTCGGATCAAGGATGGATGGGCGCAGGAATGGGAGAAGAGCAGACACGGGGCTGCGCTGCGGCAATGGCTCCCGCACTTGGACCAGAACTCCCTCCAGTTATACAACAACCTGACCAAGGCGGAAAGCACTATCCTAGTGCAACTAAGGACCGGAAAAATAGGGTTCCAGGCCCACCTCGCCAGTATAGGAGTATCCGAGTCAGCACTGTGCCACTGCGGCAGGAGCCCGCAGACGATCAAACACGTTCTTATGGACTGCCTGGCCTACGACAACCTCAGGAACAGGATCTGGACCGGAGACGATCCTGGCATACCGAGCACTCTAAGCACTTTCCTCACTGACCCCAAGCGCGTTAAAAAGACAGCGCAATTCGTTTTAAACACGGGGCTGATACCCTATTTAGCGAACGGCGGGGAAGCAGACGCAACGGCATTTAAC
>NPHW01003979.1:0-17346 GCA_002240705.1 Elaphomyces granulatus
TTGTTAGAGTCGTATCTCCAGCCGGCTCTGAAGGACTTCCTTTTTTATGGAGGTCCAATTTCGGATACCTTTCTAGAGAAGCTTCAGGTATGCATATCTTATCTTTTATCTTTCGTAATTTCATCTCCTAATTGGCAATAGACCTCCTGCCCACAACTTGAAGGGCTTCTGATCGACAATCCACGTGATTTGATCTCCCCGGAGGGATTCCTTCGATTTCTCGATGGTGCACACTCTCTAAAACGGGTAATGATCGAGTGGGGGATGGATCGAGTCGTTAATGATGACGTCTTTGTTGCTCTCGCCACTCGGCCTGATCTACAATTACTTGAAATCCAAAAGGTGATCACCATAGAGCTTATTTCCAATGCTAAGAGTCGACAAAACCAGAATCATGGCGAGAGACAGCTTTTCCCACAGCTCCGCAAGCTAGTTTGCACGGGAGAGATCGATGGACTCTTCAGCCTTCTGCCCCATCTAACTCAACTCACCCATCTAGAGACAACTATCCTGGGCCCCCATGTCTCTTCCATTGATATCCATTGTCCTCTTCCGGACATAGCAACCTACTGTCCAAACCTGCAGTTTCTACACATAGCAACCTACTGTCCAAACCTGCAGTTTTCACAGTTGGAATGTCCTACTGCCCGAGAGATATATATATCTCCTGATGAGCTTGTCGAATTCTCCCAAGCACTTCCGCACCTGGAGCATTTGCAATTTTCAGGTAACCATGTCAGAGTTCCCGGACTAGAGACTGTTCACATTGCCAAGATTGCTGAGGCCCTACCGAGCCTCAAAGTTTTAGGGCTGGAATTTCAGTGCGCATTGACGGAAGCTGCACTGGTAGAGGTTGGGAAAGGTTGCGGGAGAGCATTGACAAAATGCCAGCTTGGGGGATCCTATAACCTATCGAACCTTGAAGAAAGTGACATATCATTCCCTCTACTACAAGAGCTTATGCTTGGAAAACTGGTGTCATCCGGCTCACCTGACAGCACTGCAAGGGAGGCTGAAAATATTGCTCGACAAATAAAGAGAGTTGCACCCAATCTGGAATGCTTCGAGGTCATGGTTGAAGACTCCATTTCTCCAATAGTTGGGGCAAGTTTTTGTTATCGCTGTGACTAATGGGTTTCCTGGAAGATACAATCAGCCTCATGATATTCAAGTTCCTCTTTGAGTATCCCAACTCCATGCAACATTAGAATTCGTGTGCATTTCGTAACTTATTGGTGTTGTTAGAAGCAGGCACAGGCATAGGCCTTGGAGCCTTGGTTGATCTATCCATCCGATGGAACCCCATCTCATGTCTCATGTTGAACCATGGTTAGAGCTTCCTCTTCTAGCTTTTTCGGGGTGACAGGGGTGGTTGGACAAAGATGTGGTGGCGGTGCTGCCAGGGCCCCTAGTTTGGCATGTACAATGTGTACTTAATAACCTAGCTTTAGTCACTCTTTTCCTTTGAATCAACAATCTTATTATCATTATTATTTTTTATATGTGGTGGTAATTGCTATAACCTTTTACAATAAACGTCTCTACACCCTTGTAGACTGTACTATTCTTCTGGAAGTTTTCCTTGACTTCCCATAGTCGTTCTTCATAGTACTTTCGGTAATCTCTACAGTTTTGCTCATGGTCTTTCGTCGTAATTATCCTTGGAGTTGCAGTTCCGTTATTTTGTTGCAGTGTGGTGAGCAGGGAGTAATGGGGATTTTTCAGTGTACACACACTACATGGTGTAAAGAATTTGGCCACCAAACTAGTGTAGTGCAGTGCGAGCCTCTCACACTGCACTACACGCACTACTCCCAGCCCTGGGCGAAGCTATGGCAATTATAAGGTCGAATTGGGCCAGGACTGGAAAATAAGGTATTGTCTTACCGACGACTCCGCTGCAGAGTAGCGAGCTATCCAAATTGCTTTCCCGGAAGATGATGGCGAGCACCTCTTTTGCAGGTGGCATTCAAAACAAACTCTTGATCGAAATCTCCATGGCGATATCCTCAATGCGGCGAATTAACACCTTAAAGCCGCACTTTTTAACCGTCGGTCGGAAGCTAGCTGCCTTGAATCAATCAAAGCTGCCCTCAACTCGATTCCTAATGGCACACTTATCACTCGAAAGAAGAAGCCTTGGGACCCCAAGAAATATATTCAGAACGAGTGATTAGACCCGAGACGGGCCTGGGCGAACTACAATCGCGAAATAGGGACAACAGGTGCGAATGAGAACTGGCACAACACATTGAAGGCGGCGCTAGGGCTGAGCAAGCACCAAAATTCTCACTTTTCCTTCGCCGGTGTCATCCAAACATTCGAGGACTGTGCGAGAATTGTCGACAATCAAGTTGCGAAGATGAAGAACCAATGGAAGACGACCCCCTACCCTTGGCTGAAGCTATTTCCATTCCCCGCGCAAGTGATCCTGGCCGATAATTTAAAGCTCGCGGAGAAAAGGCAGATGGAGGAGAGCCAGCCGATTAGATCTCTTGATCTTCAGGGAGAATGTGACTGTGTGGAGTTTAGAAAATGGAAGCTACCATGTCAACATATGCTCGAGTTGTGGATCTTCACAGGCACTCCGTTATGTAGAGCCAAATTGGGAAAAGTATTCATCAATGTTCGATGACCAGATGTTTGATGTCTACGAGGGTAGGAATGTGGGGATTGCTATGATCGAGGCAGGACAAGATATGCAAGGAGAGCACTACTTGAACAGGGTGCTTGCGCGGAGCAAGATGGACGTGAACGAGACAGCAAAGATCGCCGATTTGCCCTAATGCGTCAGGCAGGAATACCTGTTGAGAATGTAGAGCGCATGATGAGCGCGTTCAATAGGGCTTACGCTGTTGCAGCCCATCACCTTGAATGTATCGATCAGGAGGCCCTTTTAATGCTTTCCAATCAGTTAGAAGCTGCTGACCGCGATGCAGAGATAAACCACCAAGAGGAAGGATAGACATATCTATCTTCATTTGATGTGTCGCAAAAATATTGTTTATGGGCAATAGCAGGGCTTGGAAGATACAATTCTGCAAAGAAACGCAGTCAGCGGGCCTCACAACTTGCTGGTAATTCAATTAATCCCCGTCAGGATGGCCCTATGATAGGAAGGGACCATGAGGGAATGTCTGTCCAACGCGGCGGCCCAAGGAAAAAAATAAGTATATACCAAATTTAGACCCCCCTTGAACCTGCCCCCATTTTCTCTAGCGCTGAGCTAGGGTGTAGCCTGTGTATGCGGAAGCTCTTTCTTCGGTAGCACCACTGTGTCTAGCATCAAACAAAGAAACTGCTCGGCAACCAGATATGCTTGACAGATTCATACCAGAGAAAAGGTAGAAGAGTTGTTTCTCGTTCGGAAACACCGGGTCACACCACCAAATGCACAATTAGGAATTGGAGAAGGTGCCTAGAGTACGGAGCCCATCCTCTTCCCTTGTACGGTTTTGATTGAGCCTGCAAAATTCACCTCAATCCAGTCAAAAAAAGTTTTGCCATCCTGTGCGGTCCTCCCTTAACTCAGCACAAACCTAGCTATACGTCAGTGTCGCCATCACTCGAGGCTTAGTAAGTTAGGTACGCCTTTCACCAAATTCGCTAAGATCTGAGTGTTCTCAGAGTACATAGTGTAGGGCCAGCCGCAGTTGCTTTTGACGTTGAATATCATATAATATTATAATAATAATAACTTGGCGGCTTTCTTCCGCTCTTCGTTATATCATAGGTACTGGTAGGCAAGGTAGGCCGCCACATTGGGCGATGTAGCCTGTGCGTTCCAGGTAGGCGGCAGAGACTGCCTACCGTATATTGGGAACTCGGTCAGAGCTAGCATTTTAGACTGGGCTTTTGGAAGGCTCCGAGTGGTCGGATCCCTGGATGGTGGAGGAGAACCACTCAAAGCCTTCCAAAGGCCCAGTCTAAAATGCTAGCTCTGACCGAGTTCTTAGAGAATTTACGGTATGTAGCGGCGCCAAAAGGTAGCGTTAGGCTAGGCCGCGTGCCTTTACGGCCTAGGGTCTAGTTTGGTGGAGCAGATTGACAGTTTGAACTTGTGGAGTCATAGAGTATAATTTAGATTTAAAATAGCATTTGTCTTATTATTGGTGTACTCTGTATTATTGTACGGGGCAATTGACTTGAATATATTGAATATATGATGATAAGTTATAACTAGTAACTAGCAATTATTTTCGTCAATCTTAGAAGGGGCACGACCTCAAACAGACTTAACTAGATTGTATTTTCATTTCGTTTTGTAAAGTCATGTATCCCTGATACCTTCATGATACCTCATGGGATGCCAGGTTTCTCAGGGATCAACCGTATTTTTACATTCCCCACTGTTCCGTGTCATACCAGTACCATACTAAAGCCAATCCGAAAATAGGATGTAAAATACTAGTTGATTCCTGAGGAATATGGCACCCATTGTCATAATTATACTGGTCATCTATTGTCATATGACATTCTTGACTCACAATACAGAACAACAAAGGAACGCTATACCGAGAAGGGCATGTCGGCGCCAACCACGGGCCGAACATGCTCTTCCCGAGGTTGCCACTAACTAGGTAGGTAAGGGTGGAACAAACATGTGGAGTTAATCACTTCTTATCAATTAAAAAAAGCTTCGATAATCACATCTCATTATTACATGTATCATGTATGACGATGTATGCGGTTGGTTCACACTACTAGAAGCGCCAGCCTCCACAGTTTAGGTAGTTACCCAAGTTGTAATTTTGGAAGTCTTCTAATGTTTGCACATATCGTCAAAGTAGGTACTTCAGACCAAAGAGGACATTAAATAATGTCCTCTATTAGTATTGTCCATTGTGTCATTGTCCACTATTATGTAACAATACTAACCACTACAATATGTATACATATGTAGAAGCTAAAATGCGAACCTCCATTACAAGTTCGCAACTACTCCATGTAAGGTACTAAACATCACTCAAAATTAATTACCGTATTATTACCGAGACTTTACCAGCCTGTCCATCTTTTGGGACGGTCGTCTTAACTCCATCTAGTTATTCATCTCTTATAAGTTAATCATTCCTATTATCCTTGGGATGTTATTGTCCAGATGGATGAAGTGCAGGTTGCACAGCGAGATATCATCATCTTTTATATCTGATGATTATTGATTTTGGCGTTTTTGGGCTGCTCTATTGTTTGTATCGCCATTCGCCGCGTCGCGACTCAACTGTCCAGCCGGAACAAGGGTTGACAAACTGGACCATCCTTAATCCTTGCTGAAGATTATCTCAGCTTATCTTCATGCTCGAGTCCTCGGAGGCACCGTCACCCCCTCCTCTTCACCACTCCCCTGCTGTTAGTGACCACGATCGATCATCGACTCGCGAGTCCACGCCGATCAGCACGCCCGTCGGGTTTGGAGTGCCTTTCCTTCACAGATCAGATAGGGAGGAGGGCTTCTTTTCCTGGGACTACAAACCCCCGGAGGCGAATAGTCACATTTCTTACCTCGATACCACTCTTGATCACTACGAGGATATCACTTTCCCTCTCTTTCCTTCGTCCCCTCCAGAAATCACCATGTCCGGACCCGCTGCGCCGATCGATATCGCCACTCGTCAAACGTCCGTGTCACCGCCAGGCCAGCAGGCTTCGAATCTCACATCTGCGCTGCGGAGAGCCGGCAATGGCGATCGATCAGCCAACTTTTCCAGTCCAAATGGTGGAAGCACCGCGGGTCTGAAGATGGTCACAGCTCGCAAGGATTCAATAGGCGCAAGCATGGCACAATGGACCAGCGGCACAAAACCAATCTCAGTTTCCGGCTCTAATCGTGATAGGCCACGTCGTGAGTCCTTGGCTGGCAGCCTGGTTGGGGGGATGAGCTGGGGTGGTGTGTCTGTGGGCAGCTGGATACGAGATGAGTACGTGTTTTCAACCCTGTCTCACCTCATCACTAATTTACTTTTGGCGAATGGCAATGATACAATTCTGCTTCCTATAGCCTAGTCCTTACACTATTCACTCTCACTAACTGGACATATAGCATCATTATGACAGGCACATCTCCTTTCACATTCCAGTCCCCATCTTTCCACTCCTCATCATATTTGCCAAAACTAGAAGCAAACTTTATGCGTGATTTCTCGTGCTGTGGTGTGATGCTTCCCACTCTTCATGACTTGCTGCAACATTATGAGGAAGCTCATGCTCAAAAATTGCCCCAGAACGGTCATCGTGCGAGCAATGTCGAGAATAGAGCGGCACTTGCAGCAGCTGTTGCGGCCCATCAGCAAAGCCAGCAGTCATCCAACAGCCATGATCGTGGTATGCAATCGGAAAGACCCACGGATGGCCAGCGAAAGTTTGGGCAGAACCAACACGGACAACAACGTGACCAAATGGACGGAAATTCTTTCACATCTGGTCAGCAAAATCTAGACTTAGACACCATTGATGATATGGAGTTGGACGATGCGATGGGTGTAACGGATGGGCCATCCTCTCAATTGTTTTCACCACAGCCTCAGGTTTCGGCACGTGGGAGATACTCTCACCAGAATCAAAGGGTGCCACCACTAAATTTAACAATGCTACAAGGACACCAGGGATTAAGAGGTTCTCAGCCAGGTACCCCGGTCGCCCCAGGCCGTTCTCTTCCTTTACAAAACAACCCCACAGTGTCGTCTGTTAACACACCAACTCTTATGTCTAATCCGCTGCAGACCACACATTACCGCAATACACCTGATTCATCTGGCCCCGGTACTCCAGTTGAGCTTGATGAGAACGTGATTGGTGGCTTTGGTGATCTGTCAATGCACAACAATGCACTGCAAAACCAGTCTCAGTTTCCTGGTTTTGGTGGAAATAGTGATATGCTAGAGCTTTGCATCGATGAGCCAGCTAAACGCTTGTTTAGCCCGAGTGGAGGCTTTAATGCCATGGTACATACGAAACTTGGGAATGCCCAGTACGGGCCCAATAGCGAAATAGCACGACGTATTCGCGAACAGCAAATACTTGCTGGTGTTCCAGATACAACGGCTGGAATGCTTCCGAATGATGAGCCAAAGCCCTTTAGGTGTCCAGTTATTGGGTGCGAAAAAGCATATAAGAACCAAAACGGGTTAAAGTATCATAAAACGGTAAGCTAATTACCCTATGCTGGCTTCAATATCCATATTTAACGTATATTAGCACGGCCATAACAACCAACGGTTACATGACAACGCTGATGGCACGTTCTCGATTGTCAACCCTGAAACTTCTACCCCGTACCCTGGTACGCTTGGCATGGAGAAAGAGAAGCCATATAAGTGTGATGTGTGCGGCAAGCGGTACAAGAACCTGAATGGGCTCAAGTACCATAAATCCCACTCGACTACATGCAATTCAGACCTCCAACTTGCGGCTGGCCGGGATGTGAACGTTGGAGGAGTAATGCAAGGTCAAAATATCAATGTTGCTGGAGCTGGCCTCCCGGGGATCGGCGAAGAAGGGCTTCTCTGAGCTGTTTTCCAGGCGCATTATCATCTCCCTTATAAATATCTCGCAAGTTGACCTAGTACTGCGATATGAATATTCACGAGACCCCACGGCTGCTTTACCAAATGATGATCTAATGACTAGACTGTCGGTTTGGAGTTTGTTGGTACCTCAATCATAGGGTGATTTCGGGCAGTGATAGGAATGTGGTCAGCGATATATCTACTTCATTGTTTCACATGTCTAGCCCACGCTTACTGCGATGAGGCCACTCGCATCCGGTCTGCCCTTTCATTTATCTGCCCACTGTTCCACATGGAAGCACTGGGCTCGGATGGCTTCTTCATTTCTGGCGTTATGCTCGCTAATTCTTTACCTTGGGAAATACAGTAATTGTTTTATTCCTCGTCCACTACCTTTCGCCTCCGTTATTTGGCCTTCTCCGGCACCTTCCCTACTCGGAAATTCACAAGAGTTGTTGGAAGGGTGAATGTTACCAATGTTAACCCTAACGACCAGCACAACATTGATACAACATCGGCGGGGGCTTCGGAGGTGCATGGGTATGAAGACTTATCGCTAACGCATTTTTTCCTAGTATCTTCGCTCAGTACTTTGGGCCTTATTCGGAGTGGGCTATTTTCTTCGGGGCTAGGAGCCGAAGGAGACAATTGGCGGATCGGCATGCTTACTGTTTAGATCCTTTCTACTCTACAAGATTGCTTCGCTCCGAAGATCTTGGTTAAACTATTGCCTTCGCGTTATTCAAAAATCCTTTGTCTTCACTCAGATTTCGGCCTAGATATGCAGGCCTTGTGTTTTCTATGTCATTTTTATTTTTCTTCCCCCCTCACACTGTACGGAATGAGGTACAATGGCTTAATCTTCATGTGTTTATTTTTAGTTATCATCCCTAAGTCTCCGAGTGTAGACTACATAACAAAGAGAGGGGCCTTCAAATTCTAATATCGTGTACAAGATGTGTAGGGATGGCAAGGATGTGCAATCTTATAGTATAAATTGAAGGATGCGACTAAAAATGTATTGCCAACATATTCCAGCTAAAGACCCTGATCAGAGAAGCGAGCTTTTGAGTCACTTTCTAGCCGCTAAAATCAAGGTAATTCTCGCACTTTTCCGCAACTCCGCTTTTTTATCTCCATCTTATTATTGCGTTGATATAATAAAGTTTACTTCTTCTTACTTATATTTTCATAAAGTAATCGATACTATCATAGTACCTCACTAGTGGCCAACCAACAGCTCGGAATTAACATATAATATATATATAAACTACCACCATGCCAGCATTTCATCCCGATCAAAATCTGTAACAGAACCGGCATTATTTATCGCTGGTAACATTTCATATATACATTGCATAACATGGTTCATGAGTATGAAATTGCACGTTTCTTGATGAGGCTCAGGTGCTGTTGGAGATAGTACTGTTATTATTAGTACTAGTACAAACCATGGAAAGGATTCAAGCCCCGGAGACGTCAGACGTCGTCGTCGAAACAGTACAACTAGACCAGGGACGCGCATTGCCGACCACATGGTTGTTATTGAGAATTTTCCGTTGTCTTTCTTTTCTTTATTAATATTCCTTCACGCAAGGGCCAACAATGTGATACTGAAGGATGCAGAGGACTGGCCGGGGTGGATTGAGGTCATCAAGTCGGTTGAATCTGGCAACTACAAGGGAAAGACTTCCCAGCTCGAAGAACCAGCTTCGCCTACACCAGCAACCGTTAAAGCGGGTGCAAGTACGAAGCTCGCAGAAGGGGACTTGGCACAATCCGAATGAAAATCCAAGAAACAGTTACTCGGTCCAAACTTTAGTACACGTTTCGTAAGGACTCACCTTATGACATGCTCGTCGCTCTCCGCGATCGTTACGCTCGTCAGATGCCACCCCAATGATCAGGGACAACAAGACATCTTCTACCATCAGAGGAGCAATGTACACCGTGAGAACAACTTACTGCAGTATTCTGCCTCAGACACACATGTATGCAACTCACGCGACCGATTCATGTCACGACCGATTCATTGACATCAGACCAGCCCCTGCGCATGCACATCTCAAATGAGGTGGTAATAATATCAAAATCGAAGGGTTCGTACAGTTATCATCAGGCCAGAACCAGTCGCTGAGGGTGATTGTGAGATTACCTTGCAAAATGTGGCCTACGCCCCAATGCTCCCCGTCAACCTTGTTCTATACACCATACAAACGTTTCTTCTAGGATGGACATTTTGGTGAAGGACGACCAATATATACAACCACAGTCCACCCCTCTCACCATATACGGCCTCTCAGGCTCCCACTACAATTGGACCTGAAACGCATTGGACACATCTGAATCAACTCAACATATGATAAAAGGGCCATTGGACTTTTGCCCCCAGGCTGCATGCTGATTGAGATCTAGAATTTAACGAATTACGAAAACGTCCCACTGGGGAACCGCAATTGCAACGGCGACGGTGACGTTAGCAAATCGATCAATAGTTTGCATCTAGCCATTATTAGCAAACCGTACGTGATACAATGGCTAGAAAACGGTCATGCAGTTGGGTGGGTGAAATTCAATTAGCCCTCCATCGCCCATAAATACACCATTTCGCTGACATTTTCTGTTCTATATGTAGTATTCGACGCATGCAGGACGTGGGGGAAAAGGAGGCCATTCGACGCATTCCGTCGGAGGTGATCAAAGCATGTGTGGAGCGTCTTAAAACCCCTGCGGTTCCAGCCAAGATAGCTTAACCGTTCACGTTCTTGCCTTCAACATAATGTTTTTGCAAGTGATTGAGCAGTGGCAGCGCCTTTTGCTAAATTGTGTTGATGAACGCTTGAATTTTAGGAGCCCAAGGGTGACGAGTGAGCTGCGCCGAATTCGGCGTACAGTGCCGAAAGATAAATTCCACATCGCTGAGAAATGATATTGCTCACGAGTTCCCCCTGATGGAACAACACTCATCAACAAAACAGCCCTTTATGGAAGAATCGCTTAGGGAGTCGTCACTCACAAATCAAGTAAACGTGGAAATTCCTTACATGACAGGCACATTAGGCGACACATCGGATTCCGAATCTGAGTCAGAAGATATTCTAGATATCGAATCCGACAAGGAAGCCAAAGACCCAAAGCCTTGTTTACCTTCCTCTCTCCGAACAAGGCAAATCTCTCGCAGAACCATAATGAAAGAACTTAAAGCACGATACTAGACCGGAGAAACCGAGTTGAAAATCAAGTTGCAAGACCATATCAATACTGGAGGCCGGATATCTTTGACAACGGATGGATGGGCAGGAAACAACAAGCTTGATTATGTCGCAGTGACGGGTCATTGGCAAACGAAACTGGGCGAACATATATCATCGAACTTACTAATCTCCTTGAAGTAACGAATCGACGAGGTATCACCTGCGCTGTTATGTCAGTTACTCGAGACAATGCTAGCCCAAACGATACGATGCTGGAAGAGTTTGAAGCTGTTGTCACTTCTCTTCCTGAAACTCGCCGCCATTTTCTCCGGTTTTCCACTCCATCTGTTTATGGAAAGAAAAGTAGTAACTCCTCTTTCACTTTCACCATTCTTTTTCTTTCACCACACTCTAACAAATCAAACAGTGCCACGTGCAAAGCATGCGTTGCTTCTGTCACTGCAGAACTTTCCCCTCCCCCAAAGCAATTTCCATTATTTATGGAAGGGCTTTCTTTTTGCTGTAAATTTAGTCGCAAAGATGGTGATGTATTTACAACATCGCTGTTCAAGCGGCTCTAAAAGCGATTAAATCAAATCCCAATGAGCATCGTCACCACTACCAGCATGAGCTATTCTTCCCGATCAATAGTCAAACTATTGAAGCTGGAGATGCGATGGCACCGTGATCCGTTAAAAGAACCCTCTTCAGGCTTGAAGGGAATGATGGATCACGATATTAAAGATAGGATTACCCAGTCTCCGTGCGCTGGCGTGTTGGAGTATGTACAAACCATCAGCCCCGGAGACGACGAAACAGTACAACTAGACCAGGGACGCCCATTGCCGACCACATGGTTGTTATTGGAAATTTTCCGCGTTGTCTTTTCTTTGCTTTACATGTCTTAAGGAATACCTTCTTGTATCTTTGTCCCGATATATAAATAGCCTCCGCCTTCGATGGTCGTTGTCGCGTCTTTTCCCTTGGCATGTTCATCACTTACCAGTGGTAGAGTTTCTGCTTCTCCCAGATGCTTAATTCTCGCGCGCAATTTAACCCTTCTTTTCGGCGACTTGTTCTTTCAAACATGGTTGAGATCTCTTTCCTGTTGTACTTGCCGACTGGCCCAGGTCCCGTGTTTTGCTTCTGGGTTGTCCCAGTGCTGCGTCAGTTCCTGCATGTCTTAAGGAATATTCGAATCTGATGAAGGGAATATCCTTTTAGTTAGCTTCGTAGTTAGCTAGAGATTTGTCTATAAAGGCAGGCAAGTCCCCTTGAGAGAGCAGGCCAGAAGCCTCTCAAGCCTTTCAATCCAAGCCTATATTTACATGTCCAAACCCCTAACCAACACAGCTGCAAACAGTTATGACCCCTTGCGTGAGCTCTATCCGTAGACTTTTCGTCACCGCTTCAATTGTAAGAGTCACACTGGCTATTTCTACTATCTTCATCAGCTTATAGCCAACAGAAAGTCACTACATATTCGGGTTCTTTGTGTACCGGCATTATTTAATCATCAATTTCATTGTTTTATGGACCAATGTCGAGGAAACTTATGAACACGGATTCTGGAAAAAAATCCTTTGGTTGTCTCTTAGTTAGCGATTTGTCTATAAAAGGCAGACAACCCCCCCGTGTAAATAAAGACAGACAGAAAAACATTCCAAAGAGCGACGTGACGTATGCCATATATGTAGGAGACGATTATTTTACGCCTACATTACTTTCTTTACCCTGGTTGTTAGGCGGTGAGGGTATGACTAATCCGCCTGTTCTTGATAGATTTCGCCCAGGCATAGCAGTTTCACCTTACGCAACTATCAGCACACAAGCCTTGATTTCCGTGAACCCCCAACCCTACGAGTGCCTTCAACCCTTAGAATCTTCTATTAAGGAGGTGATAGCTCATAGAGTGCTGGGCGTGGTGAAACAGTGTACCCCGTCGTCGCCAACCTGGCGTTGACTACCTAACGGAGCGGCTGAAAAGACTCACGAGACCCGGACATCAGCGCGACTGGAGGATTCTGGTTCTCGGTGGATCATCTACAATTCTTGCGTGATTCTTGAGGCATCATGTCAAACACGCAGGTGGTGAGTGCTGTCAACCGGCCCTGTCTAGAATCTCAATCTGGGAACCACGCCCCTCTCTTTTTCTATCGCGCCCTCTCTTCTCTCTCTTTCCCTCTCTCTCTCTCCCTTTGCTTTCTCTTTTGTGCACCGCCGACACTTTGGCTTATCGAGGCTTGTTGAATAGGGCACGGTTTTCGACCGTGTCATCCACGACGTATGTGAAGCCTCTCAGGTTGATTTTGAGGAGAGCGGTGTCGACCAACAGACACTGGAGGAGTTGAGGAAGGTTAGTAAAATCCTTTTTTTTTTTAATGTTTTCCTATACCTTCTGCATTCCCTCACTGAGCACAGCATTTTGGCATTTTTTTTTGGGGGGGGTGTGGTGCATCTCTTTGTGATGAAGACGTTGTGTTTTCTGGCGTTCTTTGTGTACTGTCGCAGTATCGCTCTTCTGCAAGGATGGCCAAGTGGGGGAGAAATGCATCGTTTTATACCAACGACGAACAACTTATGCGTCCTCGCCAAGCCCGCCTTCAGCCGCAAACCCATGCTGACTAACCCAGTCATCACTTTGTCATTCTGTTGTTCCCTTATGATGATGCAATGCTTGGAGGGCTTCAGTCAAAAACCGACAGTCTAATTTTTCCCAGATTTGGCAGCAAAAACTATCGTCTCTTGGGGTCGCACATTTCCCATGGGATCCCCCACTAGAGTCATCAGCAACACCACAACCGCAACAACAGCAACAGCAACAACAACAACAACAACAACCCCAATCTCAACCTCAACAATCAAATTCTGTTCCTCCAGCAGCCTCAATCCCCTCAAATGTTCCTCGACCGCCTTCACAGCAACAGGGTCCCTCCCAACTGCCTCAGCCGGCCACATCGCCTGTGTCGAGCTCCATACCAGGCCCAGTACCGACTACTGCATCGGCAGCCAATGTTAATGGCCAGCCACCGCGAATCAAACTCGAGCCCGGTGTCAATGGACAGTCTGGCCTTCCCACCATGAGCGCGATACCGCCATCGTCAAACGCCCAAGCCATCGCGCGTGAACGTGCTGCTAATATGCTGAACACTAAATATGGTGCTGCGGCGGCCAATTCCGTCAGTCAATTGCAGGCCCAGTCCCATGCAGCCCTGTCATTACCAGGACAGCAACGGCTGCAAAATGCCCACTTACCCAATGGCCAGGTCTCGGATGTAAAAACGCCACAGAGTTACCAAAACCTACAGCAGGCTCAGAGAACTTCGGTGGGCAATTCACAGACCGACGGTGCCGATGAAACCTTGGTGCAATGGAAAGCGGAGGTTGCTCAACGGAGAGAAGCTGCTAAGCGGCAAAATGGCCAAGGTGATAGACTGCTCAGAGAACATCTGGTGCGCCAGGAGCTGCGGTTAGAATCTGGCGGTCTTATGCGGCCTCTCGATCAGCACCATCACTTGATGGGTAAAAGTGGCTTCTCGTCTAACTTGTCTGGAGTGCCTGATGCTGCGAGCCAGCTCCCGCCAGTTCCGCCAGCCGTAACGAGTCCGCCAAATCGTTCGAACCTTCCAAGATCTCAGTACGATGGGATCAATGATGACGGGGATGAGGATGCGATCAACTCTGACCTTGACGACCCGGATGATCTTGTTGCTGAGGAGCATGACAGCGAAGATGCTGTTGGAGAGGTAATGCTTTGTACTTACGACAAGGTTCAAAGAGTGAAGAACAAATGGAAATGCACTCTCAAAGATGGCATTCTGACTACTGGGGGCAAAGAGTAAGTTCAATTACCCCTACTTAATGGATTTCCTGTCTGATGTATCCAGATATGTTTTTCACAAGGCCCAGGGAGAATTTGAATGGTAGTCTCAAGGTAACTGTGGGTGTAACGGGTCTTATTCAAATGTTTATCATACAGACTAGAAATGCGTACTTTGTTGGTGGTTGGCGTTTCTCTCTTTTCCCTGGTTTTTTTTTTTTTTCTTCCCAGGCCTCCATATCTACGAAATAACGCCATAGTGCTGAGGATTGATCCTTGTGTGATTTTTCAGGGTTCTTTGAACCCATCTTTGTTTATCTCAATTGTTCCACAAATATTCCTTCTGTGAGGACTCGTTTTTCTAGAAGTCATCATCCAAAAAAATCCATCTCCACTGTTACATTTAGACCCATGAAGTTCATTCCTCTGGCCCAATTTGAGATCTCTTTTGATATTTTACTCTCTGCCCTTTTTTTTTTTCCCCTTTGAAATGTACCCTTTCGGTTACCAGGACTCACGTCGATTTTCACTATTTCTTAGTGAACTGTATTGATACTTCTTCAGCCTAATAACACAAGAAATATGCTATGATATGATACTTTAACCCCTCGGATGGTTGCCACATCGATGCTAATCTCCCTTTATTGGTTGACTATGATGTAAAAGGCCATTGATTCCGGAATTGTAGGTATTATGTGCGTGTAATGACATACAAGCATTGCTTTTACCTTCATGACCAGATCTTCTGTACGGTGTACATTGCTATCATACCGTCTCCTACGTATATTTGCCTAGAAGGTGAGGATACAGATTCATTTGACATGCTACCTTCACTGAGATATGGTATATGTACGTGGCTTGCAAAATGGAGTGAATGGCCAATATCATCACCAGATAATAAAATCGATTCACTGGCCTTGCCTTCCTATCATAATTATATATCATACCTGGGCACAACCCTCGACCTTACCTATCAATCTTCCCCCGTCAAGACTCGTCCCTTTTATCATGGGAGAATCGTCTTTTTTAAAATGTATAAATATTTTACTTATTCATGCAATTTAGTATAACTGTCGGCACCACCACAAATTATAATTAATATTTACAATATATTGCCATTTGAACTATCTCTTGATTAACTCATACTGTGGTGGTTACGTGGCAATCTCGCAAATTCGCACCGCTGTAACATTTGAGCCCGGTATATACTACCTATGGGCGCAGCGAATAGGTAGGTGCTACGAGAGTATTGTTGTCGGTAAAGACTTTCCACGATTATATGTACTGTACTATAGGGTGTGCAGGAATCTTTGTTGACTAACATCTACTAGGCATATTGATCTGATCAGCAAGGTCGCATTACATATGTCTCGTTTGGAAGACCAACTGTGTTTCCGGTCTAGACAGTAGAGTGTTTCCGACATCATACCTTTGAATGATGCTATTTATTTGTGTCATGTGGAGTCTGCACTCTGCCCCATTATATTAACAAACGTCGTCAATCAATTGGGCTTTTTATTTTTATCAAAGCGATGAATTTCCCTACCGGCTACATAGTCAAGTAGGAAGTGACACGCCACGCCCTACAACCAATAAAAGTCGATCCGATGGTCAAGCCACATACGTTTTTTTATCAAAGCGATGGATTTCCCTTATAAAGGCTGCATTTACTAGTAGTCAAGTAGGAAGTGACTGCTAAATAAAACAAAAACGCCCTGCAACCACAAATACAACCTCGTTACTATTCGACTCATCTATCAGATTCCTCTTCGCATCGTAAATGAAGTGGTTGCCGACGACTGGACCGACAAGGAGCAAAAGACCAGACGACCAATTCAAGAAAGTATCATAGCTATTTAAAGAGTTCAGGCATGTCTTAACGCTAGACCCAGCTTGAATCCTTTTGTAGGCGGCCAACGTTCAAGGACAATAATGTGCCGTCGCACAAGGTGACCCAAGGAGCAGTATATCGGACGACGAGGTCGAATTGATCCATTCAATTAACAACCAGCACGTTGAGCAGCTAGACTCGCCTGTGGTTTAAATCAAATCAACTCTCGATGCCAATTTCCAAGAAAAAAGAACCCTGGGCTCAGAAGAAAATACAAAACCTCCTTCAGAAAAGATATGTTTCCTTCGTTCGCAGCGTTTCTGCAAGCACTGCCTTAAGCCAAGGCCTAGGATATATCTGGAAAGGCGAGCACCTGGCCAGGCACTGTTGTTCACGTTTACCTTGAAAGTTATTCTCTTCGAAAAAGGCTCAAGTACCAAACTGGCCAGATCTGGTTCTTCAAGTCGTCCGAACTTTGCATGTAATAAACGCATCTCGCGGTGGCAAGGTAATTAATTATTGCCGGCCAGAAGGGGAAGGCTTCGAAGCGGCGCAAGAGGGGAATCATACATACTTAATATTGTTTTTGGGGAGCAACATAATACGTGCTGAGCTCCATGCGATCCTTTTAACAATCATTCTGCGATTGTATGTACTGTTCTACAGAGTCTGCAGGAATCCTCGCTGACTACTTACACACCTACTAGTCTCCAAAAGGGCAGCAAATTTGATATATCTCATTGATTTCCGGCTTTATAACCGTCCGTCGAGAATTCCAAGCAAATACAATCATTTGGGGGCTTTTTTATACCTAGGAAGGAGTGACTACTAATAAATCAACACGCTTTGCAACAAAAAATATATGAAAAAGTCGATTAGTACCCGACTCAGAACATTATGGAAAAACTCTTCCATTTTCTATAATAGTGTGTTTAATTTATTTTCCACATCGTACCTACGCTGCCGTCCATGCCACCCATACCGGCAGATGGTGGG
>NPHW01003980.1:339-16376 GCA_002240705.1 Elaphomyces granulatus
AGGTAAGACGTTCCGGCACCATAGAACTGAGGAAGGATATGACTGGTTGAAAGATAATACGACGATCATACGCTGCGGATACATGTGGCCAATCAGAAGGTGTGGTCGTCGCGGAAACTGGTTATTCCGGGGGGTTGGACGAAGAATATTTTTGGGGATACCCAAAAAATAGAATAAATCGTTGCCTCGGGCTATCATACACGGTGGCCCTTTCCACACGGTGGCCCTTTCCACACGTTGACCCTTTCTATACGTTGCCAGCCTTCCGTGAATCCAAACTGATGCTAAGGATACAGCATCGTCTTCTTGCATGGGCTGCGATGTGACATAAAACAAACTTGGACCAAAAACGGGGCCATCTGGCCAAAGGTCCTGCTTCGAAAGGACGTTCCAGAAAGTCGGATCTTCCTCTTTGGTTTTCAGCCCAGCATCGCTCATGGCGATGTCGCGAACACAGAGATCCAGAGCGACGCTGAGGACCTTGCTCGAATCTAGCAGCAATGCGATCGAGCACTAAGACCGTCAGTGACCTTCGAATACCAAATTCATGTATCTCAGTACTGACTGTTGCGGGGAACAGGATGATCGTCCCATCATCTTCATCGCCCACAGCCTTGGTGGGCTTGTCGCTGCCCAGGTCCTAGTCTACGGTGAGCAGAGAACGGAGAATTCTAGCGCAAAGTCTATCACCAGGAATCTTCGTGGAATGATATTCTTGGGGACACCTTTCCGAGACTCCTCAGCAATGAAGCTGGCTGAGATTGCTTCGAGAATTCTCAGATTCTTCGGCGTCGACATTCAGCAACACGCCTTGAAGCGCATTGGTGCCGACTTTGAGCATATGGATGAGCTGACAAAAGTATTCCTCGACGTTTTGAACAAACGCAAGGCATCCAAGGACCCGGAAAGTAAAATTAAAGTGTTTTCCTTCTACGAGACCATGAAAACCTGGTTCAATGGATCACTCATTCAGGTATAGCATTTTCCTCTTCCTTTTCATTGCCAGTTTTAGGGAGCTCAGAGAAAAATTCCAGCTTGTCGAAAGCAAGTCGGCCCAGCTTCCGGGCTGTGGTAAAACTGCTCCGAGCCTCCGATTCATGCTGATCACGATAAGATATGTAAGTTCGAGAAGGATGAGGATGTGGGCTACGGCGAAATCGTTGAGGCTATTAATAAGGTTATTTGGCCCAGGTGAGAAACCTCTATATACATACATCTGATTTCCTTAGCTTACCCACTCTTGCTCATGCCGTTCTTGCATCAAGACCATCCATGTGCCTGAAGGCCGTGAATATTAGTCGCGTTCCGATTCCCATCATCATCAACGGGAACAGGATCGACCCGAGCGCCACCCCGCCGGTGCCAGACGCATCCAACACAGAGTCGGAAGCGTCTCACTCCGTCACAGAGACGGGAACTAGCTGACGCGGATCTTGTGCTCCACGACTACGTTTCCAAAAACACATACTTACAGCTATCAGGGTGTCTCTCTGGATAAGATTCGTCAAATGGATCCTGTTGTTTATGTGGACGTCTACCGGCTAATAGTCAGTACCCTTTCTTCCAAAGCAAGTGTTCGGTACCTCGGTTTCCTTAGGGACTGAGGTAACTACCTAGGTACCGTGCGTCATCAAGCTTGCTGAGGTACTTAAGCACGGGTGCAAACTTACAGAAACTAAAACCGAACACTTGCAGATCCTCCAACAAGAGCAGGGGATCAAGGGAAAGTCGAGTGATTTATGAAGGTCTGGGTGTTTGGCTATTTTAATGCGCTTCACTTGAAGCAAATGGTACATAACAACTTACAGGGAAGTCTGGATTACAAACCATATTGTTCAAAGCTTAACTAAAGAATGAACGTGCAATTGCACGTCAAGGGCCCGTTTGGCTCGCAAGTGTCACTCACCCGCTCCATACAATTTTAGCGCCGCTCTCCATTGACCTCGGTTGACATCTGTCCTGAATGCTCGGACTGTTTGGCTCGAAAATTCCGGATGACACTCATTCAGAACGAATGAATGCACTAAAAACCTGTATCCACGGCGGATGTCACTCATTCGACAACGGGCAATTTTCATAATTAGGGCTCCGTTTCTCTTTTCTCTTGTATCTGCACCGCTTCCAGAAGATCAGTGAAAAAGTGATCATAGCTACTAGCGCTGCAACACCGCCAATGACACCGACGACATCCTTGACATCGATTTCACCGGTGACTCCACCACTTCCACCAGACGCATTGGCAGTCCCGCTTGTCGTTGTCACTGGGCCCGGATTGTTATCGCCGCCATTGCTGTTGCTGCTGCTGCTGCTGCTACCATTTGGTGATATAAAAATACTCTCCAATTCAGGATCACCACACTCAATTGGATACCTCGGATTATTAGCGTAAAACTGAGATACCAGACTGGGCCGTTCGTACGCCGACGCGGCTGCATCGTATGCATTTGTCCAATTCAACGTCGTCATATCGAATATCCCTAGGCCGTTTGTCCATGGATCATCCTGGTTTCTTGAGTGCCTCCGATGCTGATCATTTGTCGCTTGCCTATGATTTTACAGGTATGGGCTAGCCGCCGGATAGGACTCTGATTGGGAGCTTGCAACCACTGGAAGGCAGGGAGCGTAAGGATGTGGACGCTGCGAAAATCATCGGCTAGAGACTGAGAAGGAATAGGTTCTCCATAGTCTTGTGTCCCCCCATAGATGAAGCTGCGTCGATAGTTGTTAGTAGTGTTCGGATATTATATAACTACGTGAGCGGGGTATACGCACACTTCGTATGATAATGAATTTGATGCGCCTGCTGCAACAGAACAGAACAAAGCCCGACCAGGGGGTGGATTTGAAGTTTGCTGTTTGAAGAATCTGTTAGTATGGATATCGTATACCAGGATAGTCGCCAACGAACTGGGCGAATCAACACTATGATCTGACGGCCAATAGTCACCGAAAAATAAAATAACGCCTTGCGCTCCATAGATAGGAACATATTGTGCTTCACCCCACATATAATGTTGCCCAGCTAGCGTCAAGTTGTACCAAGATTGGTTTCCAGAATTATACGAGAGCATCTCTTCCAACGCGAAGGCGACATTATCGACGTTATTTGAGAGGGCAATAAAGCCACCAAGATATGATGACTCGTACAACACGGAAACCACTAATTAACCATACTCTAGTTGGTCTGCTAGGTACGTTACGGCTAATAAATTTAGGCTTAGCGTGACTGTCGTTTAACACGGATCTTGGAAATCACAGGGCCACTTTTTTCCCTTACTTCACCATTGATCCTCTGCTACATCCCTACGATTCCAGAGATGGACGGCGTCCGCACCAACAACAAGCACCCCGCTCCTCGGTGGAGCCCTTCGCAGCCGAATGATCGAACTGGTTTTGAGACTGCCATCATATGCGCCCTACCTCTGGAGGCTACCACTGTCAGCGCATTGTTTGACAAGCGGTGGGATAACCAGACATATGGCAAGGCGTCGACGGACTCAAACGCTTACTCAACTGGCGTGATCGGACACCACAATGTTGTTTTGGTACACATGCCAAACACGGGGAAAGTTGATGCAGCGACCGCAGCTGCTCACCTTCATGCCAGCTTTCAGGGGATCCGACTTGCTCTGGTGGTTGGCATTTGCGGCGGTGTACCCTTCGGGAACCAGCTGAGTGAAGACATTCTACTTGGTGATGTTATTATCAGCAAAGGGCTCGTTCAGTACGATCTCGGGAGGCAGTTCCCTAATAATAGATTTCTGCGCAAGGATACACCTTTGGATAATCTGCCGAGGCCTGCCCGGAAGATCCGCGCGGCCCTGGCCAAGCTGCAAACCGAACAGGGCCGAGGCTGGCTCCAGCATAGGACGTCGGAATATCTTTGGGTATTGCGAGAGGAATTGAACGATATGGTAACATATCCAGGAGCGACAAAAGACAGACTCTTCAGATCGACATACCCACACAAGCATCACGAGCCCTTGGAGTGTGCGATATGTGCTAACGGTGATGGGAGAGATGACGTATGTGACAAGGCTGTTGGGATGAGTTGCGAAGAGCTCAAATGCGACCCACGAACACGAGCTAGTACATCGCGACGGCTATCTCAGCCATATAACCCCGCTATTCATTTCGGGCTTATTGCTTCCGGTGACACGGTGATGAAATCCGGAGAAGACCGAAACGACATTGCATGTCGAGTCGGGGTCATTGCATTCGAAATGGAGGGCGCAGGCGTGTGGGAGAACTTTCCCGGTTCCTTGGTCATTAAGGGCGTCTGTGATTATGCAGATAGTCACAAGAGCAAGAAGTGGCAGAATTATGCAGCGGCGACTGCTGCGGCTGTTACGAAAGGCTTCCTGGATAATTGGGATGCAGGTATGCAATTTCATATTTTGGCTGTTATTTTATGTGTGTAGATTGAAGTGGTATATGCTGGTGCTTAGAAAGATATCACAGATCCTCCGAGACCGTCCCCAGCTCCGAGAGAAAGGATTAGAGATCCTAAAGAAGCTTAATAAGTTACCATACCGAGACCGAAAAGATCGAAATCTAGAACGAATCCAAGGAACATGTGAATGGTTTGTGTCTCACGAGCTCTTTCGAGACTGGCATGAGAGCAAGTCGTCAACCATGCTTTGGGTATCCGCAGATCCTNNGATCCTGGATGCGGAAAGTCGGTCCTTGTAAAACATCTGGTCGATTCCATCCTTGCGACGACCGAATGCAGAACGACATGTTACTTCTTCAAGGACGACTTCGAAGATCAGAGGAGTGCCATTAGTGTTCTATGCTGTATCCTACATCAACTCTTTATGCAGAAACGCATCTTACTCTCCGAAGAGATTCTTGAACAGTTCGAAGTCGGCGAAGAAATGCTCACCAGCTCATTTGGTGAACTCTGGGCTACCCTTCTTAGCGCTGCAAAAGATCGGAACGCCGGTGAAATTGTGTGTGTTCTCGATGCAATCGACGAATGCGAAGATCACGGAAGGTCTCAGCTCGCTCGGGCATTATGCAACCTATATGGCGCTAGGAGCAATTTCAATTTGAAGTTTCTCTTAACTAGTCGGCCCTATGGTAAAATTCGGCAGGGCTTCCAGCCCCTAGAGATCCCGGGCTTGCCTGTCATTCACCTGAGTGGGGAAAGCGATGTTGAGACGGAGAAGATATCTCGAGAGATCGATGTTTTTATCAAGGCCAGAGTCCACAATATCGGAGCACGACTGGAGCTTACAAATGACGAGCAAGGCCTTTTATTAAGAGAACTCATGCGCGTTCCTAATAGGACGTACCTATGGGTTCACCTTACCCTGGACTTGGTCGAGAGCGACATCTATATCGACAAAATTGGAATAATCAATGCCACTTCCCACCTGCCAAAAACCGTTGACGAGGCATACGACAGGATACTCTCTAAAAGCCGCGATTCTGAAAAAGCTAAGAGAATACTACATATCGTTGTAGCAGCAGCACGCCCCCTAACTCTGAGAGAGATGGCTCTGGCATCAACCATTCGAGAAAACTACGGATCTAATAGCGATCTCAATCTCAAATCCGAAGGCTGGTTCCGTGAGAGTATACGGGATACCTGTGGGCTTTTTGTGACGATCATCGACTCAAGTATATACCTCCTTCATCAAACGGCGAAGGAATTCTTGGTCCAGAATGACCAGGAAATTCATCCCGAAACCTTCCATGGGGATCTCAAATGGAAACACTCACTTCGGCCGGAGGATTCGCACCGAGTTCTTACCGAGATCTGTATGCCAGACCTGCTCTTCGCAGAATTTGAGGCCAATCCCCTTGACAATGACGTGATGCTGTCCCAATACGTTGGGAATCACATCTTCCTTGACTACTCTGCCAAGCATTGGACCGCTCACGTCCGCGAGTCACATATTGAAGTTGATAATGCCGCGACACAATCTATGCTGAGATTATGTGATATAGGTTCAAAGCGTTGCCTCACTTGGTTTAGGATCTATTGGACAAGCACAAACACAGACTTCCCGGAGAATTTTACCGTCCTCATGATTGCATCCTATTTTGGAGTCACAGAAGTAGTGAAGCATCTGCTGGAATTCGGTAGTATTGACCTAAATTCTAAGGACGGCACATATGGGCGGTCAGCAATATCTTGGGCTGCAGGAAACGGTTTCGACGTGATTGTCAAGCTATTGATCAAGGGCATTGGTGGCCGCTTCAAGGGAATCAGGCTACCATATAGGAAAAGAGCTGAAATCAATTCTGTGGATAGATATGGTCGAACACCATTGGTGTATGCGGTTTGGAACGGGCACGTGGCCGTCGTCAGGCTACTGGTTAGGGCAGGGGCCCTCGGCTTGGCGGATGACATTGGGGGGACAGCTCTATCTTATGCTGTTTGTAACGGACATACTGACGTGTTAGAGCTACTTTTTAAGAAAGGGACGAAGCACATCTCGAAGCATGATA
Organism: Elaphomyces granulatus; assembly: GCA_002240705.1. NCBI lineage: Eukaryota > Fungi > Ascomycota > Eurotiomycetes > Eurotiales > Elaphomycetaceae > Elaphomyces > Elaphomyces granulatus. The sequence goes on from NPHW01003980.1 coordinate 6,799, forward strand.
CAAGTATGACGCTGCTTTTGTCCGCTGCGCGTAAAGGCCATGAGCCTGTTGTTAAACTACTACTTGAAACAGGCAAAGTCAATACTGGCTCGACTCGGAATGATGTGAATGGCCAAACGCCACTATCATATGCCGTAGAGGGAGGGTATGTGGCAGTTGTGCAGGTTTTACTTGACGGAGGAGTGAAAACAGATTACAAGTTCAAATTACCTTCTGAAGGAGTGAAAATAGATTACAACTTTGTATGTGAATTCATCCATATCTCAATCTCTACTGAACTGATAGCTGATACTGTTATTATTGAGTATTTCAGTATGTAAGTGAACCCATCCATATCTGAATGGGTTTCTACTAGATCGATGGCTGATACTGTTATTCTCGACTAACTATTGCAGAGAGTAAGTCTTTCTCTGAGCCTAAGGCAGAACCCCTTATTGAAATCAAAGTTAGACTCCATTGTCGCGAGCTGCAGAAAAAGGAAATGAGAGAATTGTGAAGCTGCTTCTTGAAAATGGCGCTCAGCCAGACTTTGAAGATGAGAACGGCGAGACACCACTGACACGAGCTGTAGAGGAAGGAAGTGTAGCTGTTGTACAGCTTTTACTTGCTACACAAGTGAAAATGGATTACAGGTATAAAATTGTACGCGAACCTCAGCCATATATGAGCCTCTACTAAATCGATGGCTGATACTATTTTTCTGACTATTATAGGATGTAAGTGAACCTATCCATATGTCAGTGGGTATCTACCGGGGCTGATACTGTTTTTCTTGACTATTGCAGTGGGTAAGTGGGCCTATCCATCTGTTGGTGGTTCTCTACCAGATTGATGGCTGATATCATACCGTTTTTCTTGGCTATTATAGGCTGTAAGTAAACCCATCCATATGTCAGCGGATCTCTACTAGATTGATGGCTGACACTGTTATTCTTGACCATTGCAGGCTGTAAGTGAACCCATCCATACACGAAAGTGTCTCTATTGGATTGGTAACTGATACCGTTATTCTTGAATATTGCAGGGTGTAAGTGAACCCATCCATATCTTAATGTGTCTCCACTAGATAAGTTGATAGCTGACACTGTTATTCTTGACTTAGGTATTGCAGAGAGTAAGTCTTTCGTTGAGCCTATGGTAGACCCCCTTATTGAAATCAAAGTTAGACTCCATTGTCGCGAGCTGCAGAAAAAGGAAATGAGAGAGTTGTGAAGCTGCTTCTTGAAAGTGGCGCTCAGCCAGACTTTGAAGATGAGAACGGCCAGACACCGCTGTCACGAGCTGCAGAGGAAGGAAGTGTGGCTGTTGTACAGCATTTACTTGCCAAACAAGCAAAAATGGATTACAAGTATAAAATTGTAAGCGATTCTCAGCCATATATGAACCTCTACTAATTAATGGCTGATACTGTTTTTCTTGGCTATTGCAGTGGGCAAGTCAACCTATCCATCTGTCGGTGGGTCTCTACCCAGATTGATGGCTGATACCGTTTTTCTTGACTATTATAGGCTGTAAGTAAACCCGTCCATATGTCAGCGGGTCTCTACTAGATTGATGGCTGATACCGTTATTCTGCAGGGTGTAAGTGAACCAATCCATACGCGAAAGTGTCTCTATTAGATTGATAGCTGATACTATTATTCTTGAATATTGCAGACAGTAAGTAACCCATCCATATCTTAATGTGTCTCTATTAGATAAATTGATAGCTGATAATGTTAACCATTGCAGAGAGTAAGCCTTTTGTTGAGCCTAAGGCAGAACCCCTTATTGAAATCAAAGTTAGACTCCATTGTCGCGAGCTGCAGAAAGAGGCGATGAGAAAGTCGTAAAGCTGCTTCTTGAGAATGGCGCTCGGCCAGACTTTGAAGATGAGCCCGGCCAGACACCGCTATCGCGAGCATGTGCTAGTCGGTGCCGACCTGTAGCAGTCATTGATCTACTGAATGTGGCACTCCGTAAGCATGGTTTGCAATGTAAGGACCCGATTTTTGAAGCATGGCCGTATTGGCTTCTATGATTCAGAGCGAGGCGATATTTACGGTATTATGTAGATTGGTTCTGAAACGATGAAACGACAATGGTGAGCATCCTAGCTTACCATGCATCAGTAATTATAATGGAATGAATGGAGTTCTTTCCAAGATCTCGGAGTCGTTCGGTGATAAGAGGCATTGTGACTTGTCTACTTGATTAGTATTATCAATCCCAATGTATCCCATATAAGTTGTATGTAAGCAGAGACTTTTACTCAATGTTACGTACCAAGATTGTCTGATTAAGTTAACTGCATCGACTTCTAAAGAGTAATAACTTAAGAGCAGACCGAGTTGCCGCAGGATGGAGGCACATAAACTTCAACAATATTTACACGCGTAGGCGGCGCAGTAATGTTTCAATTCAAGTCATAGAGCCATCGTCTGTATGGTAGCATAGTATTCAAATGTTGCCGCAAGCAGAAGCCAATAGCTATCATTCCGCTCTGCCTCCACGAGCTCCAGTTCACGGATCTCCTCCGTAGCACGATGATGGAATTGGGTATATATCCTTCATAATCAAGCGTTGGCGAAGTACAGCCCCAAATCAAGTATCATATATATAAGTGAGTTTCGACGCTAGCGGTCTCAAATCAAAGGTCAAGATCGATGGTGATGTTGACATGAGGCCATGCAGATATTTGACACGTCCTATTCCCATGTAAGCCAGAGAAAGATCTAAGGCTGTATTAAAATTTTTTTTCTAGAACTGAGAAAAGATGATACGAAAAGGCAGCTTTCTATCCATCCAGATTATATTTTGGTGGTGCGCATCGTTTGATGTCATTCTTATTTATCCTTGTGTCATCACGAAGACGACGAGAGGGAATGTGTGTAGAGAAACGTTATAAAGCAGTCGTCATACGGATTGCTGATCTCTACCGAAGACCAGGAGTTCAAGACAGTTATATACACAAGAGAAGGTCATAGGCTCTGAAGTAGCAAGCTAGATAGATACTAAACCGACATACCCATATCCCTCATATACTGTTCCTGCGCCACTCTGGCTGCATCCGACCCATACCACACGAAGAAGTCAATGATGTGTCTCAAATCCTCCAAGGTCACATCCTGATAGACGCTATAGGGTTCGTCTGGATCCCCAACCTGACTCAACACCACTATCGGGCCCACCCATGGATGTTCGGTTGTCTTGCCAGCGCAAGCAATGACAGCCTGGTTCATTCTCGAGCCATCGTTCAAGCCGTTGTCCCTGATATGAGCCACGATCGTGTGACCGAACCGCTCGATCTGCCTAATGTGATTATTCCAACAAATCATCCGCTCGACGGTGGTTCGGCCGGGCCCCAAGAAAGGAAGGACTTCGGGGACTTCGAAGTCATCGTCATCGTCTTCGTCTTCGTCTGGTAGTCGTTGTTTTGGGCAGTTGACCCAGATGAGTTTGGGGGATTGTGAGTCCACCTCGAATAGGATTGCAAGTTTAGAGTCTGGGGTCGGCCGCGTTGCCGGCATGGTTGGGATAGCTTTGCATAGACGCTTATGGAGGGGCCAGTCCTCCTTTTGGCATTTTGTGGAGCAATAAGCTGCAGAACGACAGCGTATGCATGCTCTGGCTTCCGGGGCGTCGCAGATTATACAATTCGAGGAGACCATGTTGATGAGTTGGTATGTAGTGTACTAGGAGAACGCGGGACTGCAAAGGGTCTGTGAACGGAGTAATATAATGTAGGCTATGATAGATAGTTATATAGAAGCTATCGGTGATGATGTGGGACAAGTCTGGGAACGAGTTTATTTATATATATAGTGGAGACACGCTAAGCCTAGATTGAACCCGTTCCGTAGGTAGTTAGTTTAGAACTAACCTGCGGGATAACAATTGTTCCAGGGCACCTGTGCGCGTCTACATAGGTGAACCGTGATACCATACCTCCGCAACAGGTTCACATCATACATGTACATTGTTTTATATATATGATATATATCATAACCTATTATTGGGATCTAGATCCTAGGTTAAGCAAAATTTAACTCACTCAAGCTGGACAGCCCGGGGGAAGAAAATCTAGATTCTACTGCCCCATGTATATGCCTTCAATGTCTCATTTATTCAAATATTCGAGCACCTCCAAGTTCTCACAGGAGAGTTGACAGAGAAGGTCAACAGCCCGTACCTAAACCCTCTGATCAACAAGATCAGAAAAATCAGGGCCGATGTTGGCTTCGACAATTGGGACGCTGTACGCCATCAGAGGAACTACATACCTTGCCCACGAATACCCCGTATTAAACGGAGGCTGGAGAGCAGTGAAACACAAGAACGATATACCACAAGTAGCAGCGCGATTAGAGACAAGTAAGTTCCCTAGGTACACTTTAATCAGCGCGGTTTCTAATCCTGTTAAGGAACTAGAGGCCAACAAATCTGATCTTGAGACCAGCGAATGGACGGTTGTAGGCAGCAGGGCCCAGGGTGGCGCTACAGGCAGTGCCCGGGGTGGCAGGGATAGGATTCATCATCGTCGGATGGGAGGCTCGTCATGGTAAATCAAGAGATTGATCCATTAAAAAGGCATACTAGAGGTAGTAGGGCTAGAGGACGCGGATAGGATTCATAATCATCGGATGGGAGGCTCGTCACGGTAAATCAAGAGATTGATCCATTTAAAAAGGTATATGATTAATAAAAAAAGGTCTCAATTCTGCTTGCAATTGACGTAGACTGAACTGTTGATTTTTTTCCTATGTACTACCTACATACATATGTATGATAAGGACTAAATAATTTATTTAAACCTTAGTAGGCGCCAGGGGGTGCTTAAATCGAATTGGTACGAGCCCACCAAGATGGACTTCTAGTCAAGGCGCAGAGTGCTTGGGAGGCGACCTTTCCAGCACGAAAGCCACCTCCACAACTGGTTGACTAAGTCTCATCGAAATTTCAGACAGATCAGATAATCCCACTTCTGACGCTCATCGTCTGAACGTGTGTATTCACCAGTTTCAATCAGATCAATAATCTGTGGTCTATTTTATTTTTAAAAATTGCATGAAGAAAGAAAGAAAGAAAAGGAACATTGAATAAAATATAAAGCCAGTTCTCAGATAACCTCTCTTCACCTAGCTAGCTGGCCTTGCTTGAATGATCAGTCAAATTGAGTGTTCCATACCTCCGAAATTCAGCATCGCTATCCTGGAATTTATGGAGAAAATGGGTATTAGCCGGAATCTGAGATCCAGACTCTCTACGAATCAGTTCAGTTTAAAGTGGTCAACTTCAGATGATGTTGATCATCCATAAGGGTGAAGTTATTAACCACGGGCGCTGTAGTAGTTGAGTCAAAGCTCCGTGAGAAGGTATTGAATAATAATTGATGAATCATGTGAAAGCACCATATACCTAACGTAAATTAGTATAGAATCTTACTATTATATCCGACTTCCGAACAGCGTCAAGATTTGCTAGATTGTCAGCAGGTATCAGACTTGCTCTCAACGAGAACTTGAAACAATAGATTCTAGGTTATCCCACGTCTCTTGAGTGGCAATGTACATACGCTCCTGTACTATTCTCGAAATGTGATTAACAAATCAATCATGCTATTCCTAACCCCATACCGCACCTGGTCAAACGGAGTTTAAATCTTGCTGCACGCGCGATCTTTGACGGAGGATTGAGCAAGTTATACTCATAGGACGTTAATCTGCCTCTCAGAGTCTATTATTCATTGCATCTAGACGTGTTACGCACAAATTCGGTAGGAGAACGAGCAAGGATGAGAGGACCTCAAGGTTCAGCAGCCCTGGTGGTCAAAGCAGCTGCAGATATAGTATGTCCCTTTCATCGCCGAAAAAAGAATTGAAAGCTAGTATACATGCGATCTATTAGGAAGACAGTCCTAGAATAATAAATCAAAACCGCTGAAGATCCCCCCGGACGCCATAGATGCTGATAAAGGCGGGAAAATGCGTAGACAACGCTCCCCAACCACGTAACGCTTTAGAGCGAAAACAATCATAAATTTAGGAGAAAATGCAACGAGGGATGGTTACCAAAGCCGAACCTAGGGCTAAACTCCATTGGCTTCCCTTTTAGTGTCTATATCGTTGGAGGTAACTTTGTTGGGTTTAGCCGACTCTTCTATCGTCATGTCCAGGGTGGTTCCATTCTTCAATTTGCTCGGAGGAGGGGGCTTTTTACCCGACAACTTCTTGGGGTTATTTGATTTCTTTTTTTTGTGAATAACAGATACGATGTCATCCTCCGCCGACGGCCGTGGTCGCTTTAACTGTGTGGAACCTGGTACACCGCCGCTGTCTTGGGGTGCCTTAATCCGTCCCGTATTTCTACCTGATAAACCCATACATCTATCCAGATGCTGGGCCACTCTAGTGACGACAAAGTATCGGGGGCAATTTGGACACTTAACTGTAGGGAAAGATACTTTTTCTGGTATTGTCTGCTTGAACGAACCACTGACTGATGCATCCGGTGTTGACGGGGGGCTGGAGACAGGTGTGTTCGAATTCGTGTTTGTGGATTGCTTTTTCTTCTTAGAATTTAGCTTGTCCGTCGCAAATGGGTTTCCGTGAACATCATGACCAGGTTTAATAATGAGTGGACGCTTCTGGCAATATTCCCTATCTGGATCTGGAGGTGGACGAGCGCCCACCCCCGTCGTAGGGTATAGAAGGCGGGGCAGACGACAACCGGGACAAACTATCTCCTTGGTCGTTTTAAGTGGGTTTCCTTTGAGATATACTTGTCCACGGTCAAAAATGGCACCCTCCGTTTCGACCCTGATGTCTTTCTCAAGGTTTTCATTCGGATCTGTCTCGCCCGGCTTTGTCGCTTTCGATAACCCTTCCGTGTCTCGAATCCGGGCTGCTTCTTCCTCTGCTTTCTGTCTAGCAATGACAACCGCCGATCGCATACGCGCAATCTTTTCATCGCGGTGCACCTTGGCAACAATGTCGTGAATGATATTGTAGAACGTATCATTGAGGATATCACTCGTCTTAAGGAAATTAGAAATAATGCTGCTCGCCCAGGGCAATTCAAGCCACCAGTCTGGAGTGTACCAGCATTAGAGACTTACCAGCTTTCCTATGGTACCCGCGGGAAAGGACTTCGTGCCATTAACGGTCGATTTCGATGGTTCTGGCGGAGCCATACTTCTATCACAGTAATCATCGATTAGAATTTAACCGTCAAAATGATCAAACCAAATTCTAGAGGACATCAGACGCGTAGAAGCGATAACCAAGCAACATGAGATCCGATAACAGATTCCACCCTGGTTTTCGGTGGGAATAGCACACCTGACTCACCTGCTCAGCCAACCCACCGAGTGTACCTATTCTAGGAATAGTATTCCCTCCTGCCTCTCTCGCTCACTTATCCATCAGAAAATCGGTATCCTTCCCATCTGCTGTAGTCTATGTTGAGTTTTGCTTGGTGTTGTGTTCGTCCGAGCGGAAGGGTGGAAAAGGCCGAGAAAAAATATCGTCACCAATGACCCATCCAAGTTCCAACAGGCACTCAGCCAACCCGAACGTCAGAGTACACCTCGGAAAGGGGATCTGAGGATACAAGACCTCCTTTGCAGAGCTACCCTCCAAACCATGTGTTTCAGGTGAGGAGACGTGCTCCTGTGATTTAAAGCATGTCATAAATGATGCCCAGAATGACGAGTGGGGATTAATCCACAACTCACCCGAAACAAACCAACTCTGGGACAACGTCCACACCACTAGAATAGCTCTCCAGCTTGAACAAGAGGTCAGGATGAACCGCTGCACAGGACAGGACATTGACCTGGAGCACGAGTGATTCAAATAGGTCGATTCTGCCATCACTTTGGTTTTGCACCGCCTTCCCAGTCGAGGTAGCTGCTTGGACCTTATCTTGCTCATAGCGTAGCCACATGCGGACTAGCTCCCGCATAACGGCGGCGAACATTTTGTATGATTGCAAGCGAAGCTTGTATGGAAAGTAGACATCGTTGAATGATATCGATGCACTTCTCCTAGAGATGTCATCGTAATCTGCCCCTTCGCAAGTCTTACCGCTCCGTCCAGTGTCATGGCATATCAGTTCTTTGCGAAGGTGCCGCACCCCACGTCGCCGCCTCTTTCCCCTCCATCCATCTCCAACAACAATGTCAGCGCGAGGAACAAACCTCCCATACACCCGCCTCCTTTGGTTCTGCCACAATCTACAGCGCCTTCGTCGACCTTTGACCCAACTTTCCAACCGTCCCCATATCCGGTTCCTAATCCTTCCAGCTATCCTACCCCCCACCCACAGATCACTATCGATCCAATACGCACCGTTCACATTCCCTCTTTGAGTCACACCACGAGTTTGCTTCTTCCAATTCGGTATCCGAGCTCCTTTTATACTGCCTGTATTACTGATCCGGTGATTGCTTCGCTATCACGCGTAGCAATCTACCATGATTACCCCATTACTCCTGTTGCAGAGTCGCAGGCCAAGTCCGCGAGTAATAATACAACATCTTCTTCAGGCTCAGTCAAAAATGTCGGAATAGATAAGGTGATAGGAGGTATCAGATGTCGACTGGAACGACGGGCCACCTCATATGGAGATGCAAAGGGACCACAACCAACCAATCTTTACATACAGACGCTCCATCTTCTCTCCCCTCACCGCGGGTACGGTGTTGCAACTTCCCTCCTCAACTCCCTCCTCTTCTCAGTTCCTCCTTCGTCACAGCTATCTTACCGTGTCTCACCTCTTGTCGAGCACTACCATATCCGCACAGTTACGGCACATGTGCATCAAGATAATGAGGAAGCCCTGAGATGGTATGCAGCACGCGGATTCCATCTTGAGGAAGCCGTCATTGAAAGCTATTATCGGCGGCTGAAATCGGGCGGAGCAAGGATTGTTAGACTAGACTTGCAGTGGGGGAATTCATTAGATGAAAATGGGCCCGACAATACAAGGAAATCCAACTGTTGTCAGGACTCCGATGAGACGGGTCAGCGGTTGCTGAAGGAGGAAGTTGACGACGATTGGGAAAAAGTTGAAAAAGAAGACGAAGACCAAGGCGAGCATGGAGTGGAACATCTCGCCGATACTTTTAATTTCGATGGTGAGGATGGATTGACGAGGAAACGGAAGGCAGATGAAGAGCTATGTTAGTAGAAACCACCTCCGGCATATTCAATTCTTCGACGGCACCAAGCGTCTATTCCTGCTCTACATCATATTAACAAGTTTTTGTGCAAGTTCTACACGTGATACCATTTACTGGGAATAGTCTTCATGCTTCCTATTGGTCTCAAACACACGTTATTTAGAGCCTTTTCCCTATCGTGTAAAGAGACTCCTAACGTTTATTATTTCTAAGGAGTGGCGCGAGAAGCCCTCTAGGTACGCTTTGTGATGTACTAGGCGGTACATCAGAACCTCCCAGCGGTTCGAGATGCTTGAGCTGTTTGTAAATCAAGGTAAACGAGCGGTTCCCAGAAGCAGGCTTCAAGCCGACCAGCGTTGTCAACGATCCAACAATTCAATACTGAGGGCGTATTGGGATCGATTGATTATTAGGG
>NPHW01003981.1:453-25354 GCA_002240705.1 Elaphomyces granulatus
GGAACAGTCAGAGCTGAGGTGCGCATGCAGCTCTTCGGTGTTTCTACGAGAAGCAGCAATTTCCTTCAGTCAGTGAGACTCGAGAGCACACCAAGAATGCAGAAACTTAACACGGTATGAAAAGGTCCAAGGATCAGAACTAGAACAGTCGGGGAAATCTTTCAAGTCCTCCTTCAAGGTCACCCAGCCACGCTAAAATCACGCTAATAAACCTTAAAGATGTCTAGCCATCGTTTTGACATTTGCCAAGAATGCCAAGACGCTAGCATGACTAAGTGTCGGGGGCCCCGCGGGTGGGTCCAGAACTAAACCAATCAATGGTACCGGTGTTTGATCACTCGTTCTTTCCAATCTTATTAATAATCGTTCGTGGCCCTAGAAATTACATTATGTATTGTTTAAATTTCTTTAATCGTTCGAGAAAATGGGGAAGGGGCCCCACNAACCGACAGCTATGCTAAATTGCGTTCTTTCTCACCTTGTACATATTAAGAAAAGAAGGAACGCAACATGGCTACATTACGTCGTAATACACGTGACCAAAGCGCTATCAAGAATTCTGTTGTCAATGAAATTATATTGAGAGTTCGTGACAAGCAAGAGGTCAGACATGGCAAACAAGATGAGGAGTTTTTAGAATTTGATAACATAACGGCAGAAACGGCCGTGAAAATTTTTGATGACATAGACCGGCTCTTAGAAGAAGACTCAATCAGAGGAGCTTACAATTCATTTACCTGCACGATCTCTTTTTTAGTGATACCTTCTCCAGTCCATAACAGCCACCAGTCATGGCTCGTTGATGGTTTACAGCTTGCCGCAATGGGACAGCAGCCTCTTTTTACCGTGCAGGAGACCAAGCGCATGCGTGTCACGAGTGGCACAAGTAAGTTATTTTACGTAAATATTTACTGTTATATTGGGTCTAATAAATACTAAACATCTTTTTATTCAGGATACAAGGCATTCATGCAACCATACGCGCTGTCCCAGAAAGAACCGGACCATTGCCTCGGGATTTCCGGTTTACGGTTACCGACTGTTGTGGTGGAATGTGGCTGGAGCCAGTCGCACCCGTCATTATACCGGGCGAGGGACCTCTGGCTTGTTGGGGGGCGGGGCATTGTAGAACTGGTGATTATTATCAAATTCACCAAACATTCTCCAACCAAAACGGTAAAAGCCGATCTGGAGGTTTTTGAATTAGACCCACGAGGAACCCCCCAGCTGATCCAGAAAGAGGTAAGATCTTACATTCATTATTGACACCCTTACTAATTTGCGATCCTAGATCGTATTTCCAGCGCCGGGGAATGCTGCGACACAAGTAGTGTCGATCCCAAAGAATCGGATCTTTCCTGGTCTCGCGCAAACTACACAATCCCTTACTCTTAATGTCGATGATTTCAGAGAAATTGCTAGAGAAGATATGGCGATAGACGGCTGGACTCCGGCTACTTAGCTCAGCGCGGGACGACTCTCGGGGGAGCGGTAGTGATAGCAAAGAGGGTGATGAGTTTCTGCTTGGGAAAGACTTTGTTCCGCCAACGGGTTTGAAGAAGTGGATGCAACTTGTTGATGGAGTGCTGAGATATGCCCTTTAACTGTCAGGTTTTTCCAACCTTTGATACGAGGACTGCTAGCCGTAGTTGGTTGTAAAGCCTCCCGATTTGCAGTATTAAATAAAATAAAGTTTTAACTTTTTGCTTTTTTTCAACGTGTAATCTTTTTTTCCTCTATAACCATTAGCCGAATAATGGTTGGGAACCCATGGTTGAGAATCATCATTCATCTTTCACAAGGACGATAACCAAAGCAAGAACTCCGCCAAGGAGCGGAACATGATGACAGGCAGACACTCCCAAGGCATGAAGTCAAGGACAACGATTCTACTCAATCCGCACCTCATGGCCTCCTACCCTCTTATCTTAACACTGCTACCGAAAGGACTGTATTTCTCTCCCTCTCCCTTTACTGCTACTATATAGGGTAACATGGTAATAGAGCTTCTCAGCGCTACGCTCGCCTAAATTGGACATTCGGGGGATCGCAAGGGGCCGAAGGTCCCCTTGTATCAAGAATAGAACGAGTTGGTCGGCGACAGAGCAAGAACGAACGATCCCCCAGCCTACTTCGGAAAAGATTCCTAGCCTTCTCCAAAATCATCAGATACCGCACAAGTTCTTCCTCCAGCCGTCCCTTCTGAAGATGATAGCCCCCATATTTAACCTTCCAGTGCTAGCCAGCTTGCCTGTAAAAACCCTTCTACTGCCATGCTAAATCTTCATCTGTTTCCGGGAACACTTCCGCTTCAAGCCCAAAGTAACATTCTGGACGTATAAACGCGTTATAATAAATATCAACCCATTCGAAATAGGTTATGGCGAGGCGTGGATAACGCGCCTCCAACATGTCTTCATCAACATGTGGACTATCGAGAACGTCCTTGTACCACAGCTTATAAAAAACTCATAAGAAAATGGTGGGGAGGGTTCTGGGTCGGAGAAAGGTGTAAGGTATCCAACGTTGGCAGTTTCAAATTGCGGGCATCGTGAATGCTCTTCCTTTTAAGCCGCGGATCTGGGATGTATGAAATCTCGACAGTCCCATTGTGGGAAACATGTAGTCGAAGACCCAAGAAGCAGCGTAGTAGACATCGCACCAGTGGTACCTAACATGAGATGAAGGTCTTTATCAAGTCAATAACGGGTTGAAATATAGCACTTGAAAGACCACGAGACAGGTCACAGTAGTACTTAGATACATGGTAGAATTCATGCCTGATCAAGCTATCTTAGCTTTGCTAAATAGGATGTTCCCCTTGACTCCATCCGAACGCCTACAATATGGTACAGAGATAAAAGAGGAAATAGGCCCTTTACATATCCAAACCCAGTCCTCAAAACACCAGAACCACAGCATCACACGGCGGAGCCCGCCGTTGACTCATGTTGATCAGTTCGTTTTTCTTATGAATTAAACCTTGCTGATATTTCGAAAGATCTATATCTTCGTGGTCGCCATTCTTTTCGTCGAGGTGGAGTCCAGCACTAGGGGATTCGGAAACCATTCAATCAAGGAGTCAGAGTCTCGACTTCAATCTCTTTAAAATCGTAAATTGTTTACTATCTTCTCCGGAATATCATACCTATTCATGATGACCCGGCTGTGCCGCGAGATAATTTCCTAAATCCCCGTCCAGTTAGTATAGTAATGGTTCCAAGATTGATGATGGGAGCAGTACCTACCTCTGAGTCTATTCCATGTTTTGTCCTGTGATTTAGGAAATCATCTCGTGGTATAACCGAATTCCAGAGAAGATAGCGCACAAAATACAATCGCCAAGGAATCGAATTCGAGACTTCAGCCTCCAATCTTACCAAGAACGAGTGAGTGGTTGAAGGACCACTCCCTCATTATTAGTAAGATTGTCAGCCTCCCCACCCCCGTTTTCCATACTGAACTCCACCTCGGCGAAAGAATGGCTGTTGTTTTGAGTGGTAACCAGCAAGGTTAAGACTGAGATGACAAATCAAAAACTATTTCCTGAGATACATATATGGTTGTTAGTATAACTCGATTGCTGTGATGTTAGCAATATGGCATAGTTAATGTGATTTGTCACTACATACATCTTATAAAAAATTCGTAAATCTGATCTTTATCTTTACCTAGTGTATTCTAAGCATCCATGGAGCAGTCACTGACAACTAGGCAATATCATAGTGAATTCTTATGACCTTCCGGGGTCTTTTCATCTTCCCCAGCTCAGGTCCTCCTTCACTTCCTTCCAGCTCCTGCCTTCCCATGCTTTTTCAATGAAGGAAACTTACAATAGATTCTCTTCTTACTCAATCTTAACAATAATTGCTCGTCAACTGCCTCTTACTCTCTATCTCCTAAAAAAAAAAAACACCTCCAGTCAGATCTATGTGCTGTCCGAACTGTGCATCTATCAGACACATTAGGCCGCGATTGAGCCTGGAAAATATGACATTCCACGCGTGGGACTCGCTTCGTAGATTCAACTTGAAGCCTCTAGCACCTATCTTACACGCTGGCGAGTACGATGGTCTCACTTTGTCACGCAGCAAGCTTTACAACAGGTAAGTTATTATGGTGTTGGCAACGCATAGCTATAGAGTACTAATACCTGATAGGCACCAACACCCCTCTCCAGCAGGTCGTTCGCAAGAATAAAATGAACGGAGACCACCGGATGAGGAGCTGCTTGCCGGCTATGTGGTTACAGGGACGATTCGCTATGCACAGAGTGCGTCCACATCATTTGTAGTCCTCGCTGCGTTCCCTAGCATCACGCTCCTTTTCAGTGAGTAGTCCCGGTTGGTGCCTAAGAATTGCATGTCACCATATGATTTCCTCCCGTGTACATGGAATTATTTAATGGACCACTCGCTTATATGCTCTTTTTTAGTATTTCAAGAATTTATACTGATTCTCAGAATTGAGGAATAGAATTGCAGCATTTATTTTCATGATACGAAAGAATGGGCAGGAACTTCGCCGATGCAGACGAGGCCTTTCTTTGCGAGATTCCAGGCCGACCTCGCTGCTAGTATCTGGACCCTATTTTCTAAATTTGAAAGGAGCGGAGCTGATCATCCATCGAAAGACTTCGCAGACCTCAAACCGAAACTTATGGAGTGCCTTGATTGTCTAGTGACCCGTTTTGAGGAGTGGCGGTTACAATTTACCCAGAAGCTAGAGGATACGGACAAAGACAAGGATCTAGCAGCATTCGAGCATATAAAACAAGAATTGAATAACTGCCACCAATGTCTGCCCTATCGAACAAACACCCGGCTGGATGCCGTTATTTGCTTTGATGAAGCCCGAGGCCTCATGAGTACTAATAATCAGCCTCAAGTTAAAACTTCGACCATATTTAGATCTATCTTAAAAGATTTCTATGAGAAGACAAACAAAAAGATTTTTTGTCTTACGATGGACACAGTGTCCCGAGTCTCCAGTTTTGCCCCACCTAACATGGCTTTGGCCATTTTGGCAGTTCAAAGTGATGTATGATCATACTACTCTCCTTTCCTGTCATTTTTCAACAAATGCACTGCAATGCACTGCAGTAAGGTAAGTCGATAGTGACTCTAGACGATGCATCTTGGATTCCCTAATGTTGAGAATCTTAGAGAGAACCATGGACAACACTGAGCCGTACGTAGTGAAAGCTATATATGGCGGACCGCGGAATCAGAAGTCCGAAACTGGTGAAAAGAATGATGAACCGGTGATCTGTGGCACGAATAGCCCGATGCAATGGATCTTGCACTTGCATGCTGTTGCGCAAAAGATCCATAAGCAGATGGAGATGTGATCGATTGGATAGAAGAAGCAGTGTAAGGGCCTAAGCCCGACTGCCAGGTGGGTGCGCACAAATCGTCGATCGATGACCGGTGGGTCATCAATCTCAGCGTACTATATAGCTTGTCTGGGCCAGGGTCCTGACAAGCAGAGGACGTCAAGGACTCGGAGTGCAGCGACACCCAAAATTAAAGTCCACACTGGCAACGTATGCGACAACGCTCGCTTTTTACTCGTCC
Source organism: Elaphomyces granulatus (assembly GCA_002240705.1). Taxonomy (NCBI): domain Eukaryota; kingdom Fungi; phylum Ascomycota; class Eurotiomycetes; order Eurotiales; family Elaphomycetaceae; genus Elaphomyces; species Elaphomyces granulatus. Next base: position 6,030 of record NPHW01003981.1, read on the forward strand.
AACTTGCGGCGAGGGTACTTGTGGCAGAGCTTCCGGTATCTTTTATATGGGGCCCAAAGAGTAAGTATATTATTACAACCCGTCCAGTGCCGGAGCTCATGCGATAATAGAAATTGAACCCTTTTTGGCCATCATCAGTCACCAGTCCGTATATATCGAAGTTTCGGGTCGGAGGACATTACCACAATGGCATTAAGAAGTATTGAAGTCCTTTTGACCTCTTTGTCTCAGGTGTCCATAGTAGTACATATGGACGGTGGTGTTCTGAGATTGGTGACCCCATTCCATTCATGCATCATTGGCGTCAGACGAACGGTCGAGTTTTTTTTTGTGCGCTGCGTTGGATTCAATGCGAATCGTCCTCAGACAGGCACCTGGCGGTCTATTCTAAGACGAGCGTCGAGCTCGTTTCCGTCTCGTTGCCGGAGACCCTTTAAGACTCGCTGGTTGGGACTTCAACAACCGTCCTTTTCGTTTGGAAAGAGGGGACGTGTAATTTGTTCGTTTGGCGAGAAGGTCCTCTGAATCTGTGGGAGAGGAGCTTGTCTCCTGAGATATGACAGAGGTATTTTTGACCTGTGTGGAAGGTTTGGCAATTGTGCTGAAACCTACCCTTTCCTGGCATTACTCAAGTGTGTCTATTAACGATGTGATGCCTCGGTGGAACTCTAGACCATGATAAAGTTGCCTCAATTTTGCCAAACACCAAACGGTGAATATAACAATGTTTATGACATTGTGTCTTTCTGGGCATTGGGTGGAGACTATTGCATTTCAAGGACAACATATGACAGTCCTTGCGGCAAGGTCTGACGAAGAATTCTTGGCCGAAGTCAAATCTTAGGTATCTAGTTCCTGAATACCCGCCCAGGACCCGAAGAACAGTCTCATTTATGAGGCATCAAGGATTTCGTCAACGGTCGAACGGACCAGAAGCGTCAATTATTTCTACGGTGGCAAATCATCGGCCAACTCCATAACTTGCCTCCAATTGAAAGTGTATTCCTGGGGATAGTATTTCTGGAACACCAAAACAAGCGCTACCTACTCTCAGAGCTGTCAGGTTGGGAAAATATGGTGGGCCATCACGGAGTGAACCAAACCAATTGGTTCTAGTAGTGAAGATAGGAACGTGGAGTCATGATCGATATTCTGCTGCCCTCACCAAGGATAATTATAAATTGATGGATGCCTATTGCATTTATTAATGGCTACACTCCCCAAATATTAATACCCACCTCTTTCTGTAACTAACAAAAGTCAGATGACTGGAGAGACTAAAGTTTGCATTACCTCTCTTCCACTTTTGTTCTATATAGAATCCTTAGACTCTTCCTCCGTGCTTTATGACCCTAGTATACGTACTTTTCACCATGTATTAACTCAAGAATGTACATAAAGTTTGAGAGCTTCAGACGATGGACAGGTATTGTGGACTCACCGGCACTTCTTTTGCTGCCGAGAAACTGCCGAAAACAGGCTCATGAATCCCAAGTAAGGCGCAAACGAGGCAGAACTCATGGAAGCTCTAGACACAGTTTAGAAGATGCGGTATTGGGGACCTGCTGAGGAGAATCGTACTACTGAATATGAATTTACTTTCCCGTGTGACACCGGGGTTTGCCGTGAAACATGTTATATAAGTCTGACTCGCATTCTCCCTATCATAGGAATGGCATCGAGTTGAGAGTCCAATCATCAGGCTGCTCTTCTGCAATGAAAGACGGACGAAAGAAATCTCTGCATTCACGACAAGCCTATTCAGTCCTCAATAATGACTGGAGAATTATTGAAACCTTATAAGTACTAGTATTAAACAAACATTGTGGGCCAAGAGATACGACGATTTAAACCATGTAGCATTGTTCATCATTGAGAAGGTCTCATGAATAGCAGAGAGTGACTACTTAAAATATGGCCATGCCATACTGCGTCTCTATATTGGGAACTATTTTTAAGAGGTCCAGCATAACGCCCGCCTTATCAATCAGAACGTCGTTCCTTAGGTAAGTTATGATTCACAATGTCGACACCTTTGAATACGGGAGCGTGCAAAGATTAGAACTGCTTGAGTATATACTATTAAATGCGTCTAATAAATAAGCTAGCTTAGGTATTTAATTGTGCGCGCTAGAGCCCCATTCTGCAGCTGTTTTAATCTCACTTTTTCGGGCGATCGACCCATCAGTAATCGCGTGGGGGAGAATTGTTAGAAAGTGTTGGTTAGGTAATAAAAATGAATTTCATAATGAGGAATCCTGTCTTTTTAGAAATTGTCGAGTTGATATGGCTTACATACAAATGTAATATTCAGGTGCCTGTTATGTATAGTAAGTGAATTCCAGTTCTCACTCAATTATTTTATCATTTACGGAATGAACTCAATAAGGCAGTAGTACCTATCTATTTTGTAGCATACATATTGCAGTGTTATTAATAACTTACCACCAGGTTCATTCAGGATCCACCAACACTTTATCATGCATGTATACAGTATGATACCTAGGAATGATTGTTATTTACAGCTCTTAGTAGGCTATCGAATAGCCTGTTCAGTGTTCAGGTCTATGTTCGGAATTTGAAGAAACTTATATATTAACTATTATATCTTTTAAGAGCTCACTGACTCACTGAGGCCTTGGGCTTTGAAATATTATAGTTGTTGTTTTTTTTAAAAACTAAACCGTATGTACTCCCACCCCTTATCCATGCCATCTACCTATGATAGCAGGCTAACTCAAATACGGGATACTTCATAGTATATACACTACTCTGCTCTCGGCGGGGTTATGCGCATCTTAATCACGCCTCTATCATCCCAGTTGGCAATAACTACGTCTGAGGTAGGAATATAGTGTCCAGTTTTGATGGCACGGGCCGGATCTACTCTATCCAATCGAATTTCACTTTGGTTACTTTTCTTCCCAACGGTGGTCATGCCAACTGCTTTATTTATTCAAACTAGCCCTGCGTGGTCCTACCCACGTGGAGAGGTGTTTGTATTACTATTGTGAAAAAGACATCAGAAATGGGCAATAATGGCGTTTTAAAGGTCGCCGTGAGGGGAAAGCCACCTGCCTAGTACGTATCTAGGTATGTAAGTAAGAGAAAGTAATGATGTTATAGAATGAAATGGATAGGAGAAATAACACAGAATATGTTATGCATTTCCGTGACTACCTGCAATTCTGCATATGTGAATACATGAAGGTATGTGGGTGTATACCTAATCAAGACTGAAGCTCTGTAGCTCTTCATATGTATTTGCATCTTTCTTGACCTCGAATAGAAGTTGAGTCTAGTATACGTACTATAAGTAGCCTATGTTCAACTTCCATTTGTAGAAAGAGCTTTTTTATGCATCCATATATCATACATGGAAAGGCATGACTGGCGGCATAATAGGGGCTTATTGTCCAGTTTAATAGCTGAAGTTTCAATATATATTTGACCCTTTTTTTTGTCTATGATCTTAGGTCTATCTACTTTCACTTTCTGGATGCAGAACTATGTGTATTTCATACGTGGATAATACCTACGAGGTTGTTATTGGTCTATTGACCTTGGGACTTATTTGATGTGAAAGGCCAGAGATACCGACAAATAGAGAAAAGAAACCGACACCTTATCTTCTACTCAACACGGAAAGAGTGCATATAGAATATGTTGATGTACCTACATTTGCAGGAATAAAGTTGCGGCCTTCCTTCGGTGGTACAGCATGGATGTATTTCAAAGCTCACACATACATCCACACATATGTAGGTAAGAATATCCTCCGAATTTCTTCTCCATGACGCCTGTCCAACTGCAGTGGCAGTAGAGGTCTTGTGAAATCCAAGTCCTCCGTAAGTTGCGAGACAGATAGTCATCGAGATCTGACTGAAACATCGGGCAAGGCAGGTCGACGATAACGTTGACACCGAGAGAATGATTGCCATCGATCGACACCACCTTCTATCGTAGATCCGTGCCTTGAGGAGACATCCCTGATTCTTTTTCATCGCGACAGCGTACAGCCAATCACAAGCGCCAGGTTAATGCTGTGGTCGACTTCATCTGCCGTCGGCGGCAGCTGGACGAATCGATCGGTCTCTCCGTCCAGAGTATAAATTATGGATTCCATGGAAGTTCACACCCTGTTGGTTCGAATTAGAATATTACACCCGACGGTGACTTATACCGCATCACTATAGTATACTGGGTAGAATCGTTTGGCTAAATGCTCGCAGGATCATCAGGCTGCGAGCCAGAAAATCGGGGTGTAATTGCCTTATCCTTCAACTCTCCTGCCTTGCGGCAATATGATCAATCCCTGGATAGCAGTGTTTTTGCTACGTGGGAAAGCATCACTCGATGCCATGACGTGGCAAGCGAAATGGAAGAGAAAACCGGACACTGGCATCATCATCATCTCAAATGTTATGACGCATCGAACGTTGCCTTTGGCATCGTTGCTAGGATGCGGTTTGTCTCCACCTGGGCATCAAGAACAGGGAAACAAGATAACTATGCATAGAAAGGGAAAAGCCGTATCTGTGGTCAGGTTTTTCCAAACTCAACATCCGACAAGGGATAATTTCAGTTGGTTATAAGGTTAGTTGTTAGTTATGTAGGGTCAACAAGACAAAGTAGGTAGTGCCACGTCAGAGGTCATCTCCAGGGCCTTTCAGTTGGGAATCTGGGACGCTTATCATCTTGCTTCATCTCGCAAGTTATTATTATCTGTGCTCTACAGTATGTACATACAAATGGTAAGAAGAAACGACTCCGAAAACCTTATCATAGATCCTGGTGTGTTCATCCTTCATGATACCAACAATTCTGCGTTGGCCCCAAACAGGGTCATTGTTCAAGAGCCTGCCCCGTCTTGGCGTCTCGCGCCTTGGAGTACTGGATACATACTACATATTATTATTACCAGTAGTTATCATAATCTTCAGGGCTGTTATGTATATCCATCAGGAACAGGTTCTCTTCGCGGGGTTCTGAGACAGGAGGGGACGATCTATGGGCGTTTTTTACCTCGGTCGTACCCCTGACTAAGAACCAGAAGCAGTTACATTAGTACCAATGATTGGTCTTGTTAATACCACGTCTGCGCAAAGTCTCTCCACATCCAACCAAACGATTGCGTACTGATGTGACAACTGCGGAGTAGAGTACCTATATCAACCACTCGAGAGCGCCGCTAGCCCCTTGGGGCGCTGCTTGTCCCAAACCATCAAGTGCAACAGGCGTTGATTGGCCTAAGGAGGTTTCGTTGCACAGGGGACTTCACGTTCTGAGTGGCCGAATGATGGAGACCAACTCCACAGCGTTCGGATCGACCCACTTGACCGTATTGTGCCTGGCATGAATTTCTCCTTGGCGGCCTCACCCAAGGAACCAAATGTCCCCAAAAATAATAATTATTGAATGAGGAAAGCATCACACAGATCGAGCCAGCATTATTTGTTTACATGTATACAGCAATAATAAGGAAAAGCATCCATCAATGTTCAAAGACCATAGTTAACTGCCTACCTAAGTAGTAACTAGTTGTTTGGGGTACGCATCCCTAGTTGGGTAGTGAATAGAACCTTGGTAATAAATGTATGGAGTGCGTAACAAACATACTTCTCTCTGTTATTCTAGCAAGAAGGACAAAGACATTGAAAGAACTTGCCGTCCCAATCCCGGAGTGGTAAAGGGCGGCGCTTGTAAAATGAATGGTCAGTGCTGGCGTGGCTTGTCGCACGATTGGGGCTTGGGGGCAGTAAACCGTTTATCTTTGCCCTTCCCCCCGTTTCCTCCTTTGTTTCTTTTCTTTCTCTTATTGTGGCCCCCTGTGATTTCTGTTTCTTCATCTCCCTCTGCTGCTTCGGGGTGGTGGCTTTCTTCCTTTTCTTCCCTTCGTTTTGATTTTCCTTGCTATCCTATCCAGACACCGTTCATTCCTTTGGTATCTGGGTGATATCTGGACACACTGTCATTTCTTCACATTCATCTTCACGCTCCTTATTCAGGCCTGGAGCAACAGATAACGAGCCACCTCCACATTGCACAACACACATTCCACCTTCAATTAAACGAACTCGAAGACACCGAAAAAAAAAGAAAATAAACTAAAACTAAACCAAACCCTGGACATTATTTCTCCTCAGTAACCATCTGCAATACCACCCACCCCAAAAGACAAATCAAAGCAGGATCTTTCAAAAATGCATTTCAGTCGTTCACTCTTCTTTATGGCCATGGGTGCCAGCATGGTCCTGGCACGCCTCCATGGCCATGAGCGTCGTCATGCCCACGTTCAGCACCGCAATGCCGCCCAGTTGATTGAGGAGAGAGGAGTTGGAGACCCAGTCACCGCCACTATCGATGGTAAAGTCGTCACTTGGCTCGATAATTATTCAGGGGGTTCTCCGACCAAGCCAGCCGATTACCAGCCGCCTTCCGCCACTACCACCTCCAACTCATTACCTGCGTCTACTTCCCCTATTTCCTCCGCATCCAATGGCACCTATAGCACGGGCTTTGGTGGACGGACCGCGTCTACAGGAACTGGCATCAACAAAAAGGGGAACTGCGGTGAACCGTACGGGAGCAATATTATTCTGATCGATAACGATGTTGCCGACAAATACGATTATGTGATTCAGATCGTTGGCTGTCCGAGCACCAAACACACCGTGGGCTTCTGGAATAAGATAGGCCGGGACGGAAATTTGGACGGCTGGTACGGCGATGCCACGTTGAATTTTGTCGTCAACCCTGGTGAGACCAAGACCGTCGCGGTCGATGAGGACACACAGGGTGCTTTTGGCATCACGACCGGCAACAGCCTCCCCAGAGACCAGCATGGTGGTTATGACTGCACCTGGGGAGAGTTTGATTTCTGCAACTCGGACAACCATAACTGGTCGGGGTTCGATGTCTCCGTCATCCAGGCCCAGGCCGCTGGCCGCACCCCCGAGGATCTTGAGATGTGTGATCCAGCTGCGGGAGTTTGCTCGTGCGTGAAACAAGGTGGTAGCTATGTTAGCAATGCATACACCCAGAGCCAGGCAAACCAAGGTGGAATTGGCGGCAATCTTCCCGCAGGCAAAGTCAAGCTGGTTGCTACCCTATGCCCTTAATTGTATGGAGCGCATACATGACCTTTGTTTTTGCTTTTGTTCTACACATCTCTAAGGCATACCACTATTCAAGATGGCGAAAATGACCACAGCGACAATAGAGACATTCAGAATATATCTTTTACCCGAGTCACAGCAAGCGGTCTGGTTTGGGTACCTTTGCATTATCAAATTTCTGAAACAGTTTTTCTTGAATGACCCATCCCTGTGTATTTAATTCCTGTATATATTACTTTGCCTTTTATGTGATTTTTTTTTTTCCTATTTGTCGATCTGAAATCCAAACACTATACATACCAAGAAACGCTTTCTGTTTTGGGACTCTTGGTTGATCCGTCTTCCTAGCATCTTCCGTATCGTATGCTTGGAAGAGCAGTCGTCGGCGATCGAGCTAAGAAATGATCTGGCTCCCTGTGAATAATAATATGTATGTAACCTGTTTCCTTTTTATTCATTTTCCTATCATGCTCTCTCTCTTACTTCTGCCTGCCTTGTTATGTGCGCTCTCGGCCTCCCAATAATTGTAATCTTGTGTAATGTACAGAGTACAACAACATTGTTATATGATAGTACTATAAAATGATGGCAGGCTTGTTAACCAGTTTAAGCATTTGCCTCTATATAGACTTCAATGTTGCTTGAATAAGGAATCGTCGACAGCCTGAGCCGCGGACAGGGGTAATTAAGTAGAATTTAAGTTTATGAACAAAGTTCTCATACAGAAACCATAATCTTATTATTATATTGTGATATTAGGTTTGCCTTTTGCGTTCAATTATTATGGATCCATTTGGATGCACGTCATTGCGGTACCTGGGCCGAAGTTTGGAAGCTTATTAAAATGATCTACTATTGCATATATAAAGTTAACGTTATTTTCCTATCACAATAATGGATTGATAACGATAACAATATCATGATTCACACCCTAATTAATAAATGGAGAGTGACATAGTTATCTGAGATACTAGAAGCTGACAGCTTCTAGAAACTACCACTAGTCTACTAGTAAACATACTACAAGGTATGTAATAATAATGTCAATGCTGAACATACACTACCTACTTCGTATATGCACTGTGCCTGGCGCATGTGGAGTACATATTCGCCGAATATCAAGTACATTTGTAGGAACCAATAGCGGATCATGGGGTGATTCTTATTATATAAGTTTAACCTATTAGCTCAATAGAATTTTCTGTCATTAACTAATAAAGCTATGATATGATATTTGATTCATCAATAATTCCTCAATAGTTAATCCCCTATACAACAATTGAAACCGAAATTGTGTGGGTTTATTATTCATTCGCGACGGCTTTGTCAATTGCAGTAAGATCCACGACATCCGTGACGGTCTTAATCTTTATCGCAAATTGCAACATTGTAGAGGTCCTTGATATCAAGGAATATGGCTGCTTGAATAATCCCGGACAACATCTTTTGATCAACCTGCCAAAACCTTCGATCCCAGTTGCTATAGGTTGGCTGACGAGCGGCACTTTGATGACGGGTGCACCACTCAACGACTTTCTCCAAAACAGACCCCTTGACGCCTGAAATTGGGAGGGTATCGTCCATGTTGCCCAGGCCGCCTAGCATTCCGAGAATAAGAGGAGAGAGTGCTCCCCAATAGCGGTTCGCTCCACTGTGATGTAAACTCCGTCATCACTGACGAGGGTGATATCCGGCATGTAGAAATTGGGATCCATTTTTAAAGGTAACAAATCTAGCTGGTGCTGGGTTGTAAATATAAATTCATAATCAATCTTGCTGGTTCTTTGCAGTAAACAGTTGAATATGAATACAAACACCTATGATGAAAGGGACTGGTAGGTACGGCGGTAGGGGTGAGTTGGTTATTATATATATTAAACCTCTCTATGGATATGACTCATGAGTGAATGTGGACATATGCGTGCTCCTTGTGTAGAGTAAACCTACATCACTCATGCATACAAGTTAAGTAGTTATTATATCCATGTTGCCCATCTTTGTCCGGGAAATAAAAATAAAATCCTCTCATGGCACTCAAATCCTTTCATTGCACCACTCCTTATGAGATAAAAAGACCTGATTGATATCCTTGCAACTGAATTCTTTCAGGCAAATTATTACCTTGGTGCGTCGGTCTTTGATGATTTCTTTGTTTATGGGATAACCTGCCTACATAATTAGGCAATGTGGCTACAACAGCGATTTCTTTATTTGCAGGTTCACCTTCCTAGACCAGGCAACATGGAACACCACGACAAGTTCTCAGTGGGATGAAACTCCGCAAAGGATTCGCTTAAGAGTTTTCAATGTTTTCACGTATTATTCGTTTTATTTCGTTGAAATAACCCCTTGAGGACGAAGTTACAACTTAGGTGACTTCCCCATGCATCATCATAAATAAATACAATACTTTCTTGAGCCCCTTTTTGTTTTGGGAATGATCCAAAAGATCAGCAATTTCGAGATCATCATGACCATGAAATTGTATGTATGTTCGAACAAAATCATATCTCTGGCAGAGAACATACCTTTTTGTCAACAAAGATCCTTACCAGGTCTCTCCTCTGAAGGAGAACCACGGTCTTAGACAAGACGTTATGAAAATAAAATTCGAGTAGTCTTTACGACTCGTGTTTCCCTATAAGAAGCTGTGGCGAAGTCCCCGATAAGTACGCTTCCTGTCTTACGCATCAACTGCCGAAAGCCATCAACGTCATTGACGAATATTGACAGCAACTTGTCGATGTGCTGTCATCTCTTTCTTATGTTAAGATGAGCAATTATATCTCCGAGGGCAATTTTGTCAGCAACACGATCTTTTGTGCAGGGAGGAGTGATGTGTGGGGATGATGGTCATTGATTCTTGTTCCCATCGCTCAAGTTGAGTGCTTATGCATATAACCAACCGTTGTGTAATGAATTGATTCAGGCCTGGCAGTTGTTGCATCCCATACCCTCCACTTTTGTCACTAAACCGTCAAATTTTTAAATCTTGGCTATACAAAGGGAGAAGAGAAAACAACATTGATTTGACGTAAATCATTTGTTCCCTGCATTCATTCGCCTCAAGGTTATTTCGACAAGAATGTCACTGCTTGAAAAGACCCGAAATAGACAACAGGTCCGAGCAATTATTTGCGACAACGAGAATGAACTAATCACTTGTCCATCCCAGTATCCAATAAGATTCACAGGCAGTTAGGGCCGCTGGCCAGCTGCAACAAAATCTGTTGCCAGAAAACATTTTCCCAACCTGGCAGCCCCTGAGAGTGTGTAGTTAGGGCTTGTTTTGATATTTTATAAATAATACCACCCCCAGGAGTACAATTTCAATTGGAGGCAAGTCATGGAGTCCATCGATGAGATGCTACCGTAGAATTAATTGGCGCTTCTGGCCCATCTGACCGTTGACAAAATCCCTGATGCCTCATAGTTTAAAATGGGTTTGTGATCTTGTTCTTTGGGTTGGCAAGGAGTCAGGACTGTCATATGTTGCCTTGGAATGCAGTGGTCTCCGCCCACGATGTCATAAACATTGTCATATTCACTGTTAAATGTTTGGCGAGAACTGAGGAGACTTTGTCGTAGTCTAGAGCATGAGTACACCTGTTGGGATAACTATCTTGGGATCCAGGACGACATTGCGCATCCGGATGATATCAGTACGAAAATGGTCGAGGAGTTCAAGTTTCAGACGTATGCTCAGCGAATATCGAATTTCCGCCAAGCAGCAAACCGCCCAGAAAACCTGCGTGCATTTAATGTACATATGGATGGATACATGACTTCACAGAATGTTTATCATGTTGGTTGGATCTGCTTTTATAACACTGGTCCCTACTTGGCTAGACAGGCATCGAGCTTGGAAGAATTGACTTTATTGATGGAATTCTTGCAATGCATAGGCTCTTGAAAGGGTAAGATACCAGAATATTAACCTCTCTATGGTTCAACATACCTATGTAACAAGATAACACAGGAACTCAGGGGGCCAGCAATACATGTATACACCTTCAGGGAGAGTGGAGAGACAATTTAGCCTACCTAGGCAAAATAGACTGAATGTTAATATATAATAGATGCTATTATTCATGCCAATCGTCATCCGTCGAGTTCTAAAATACTAACTATTTATTATAGTGGGAAATAAGTCTCTATTTATGTCCCAATCCGATCGCTATTTTGTCGCTATTACTGTCCAGTGTCGCTATCTGCTCTAGCTTATTAGGTACTCCTGCGAATGTGCGACAATAGCTATTTTGCCTATGATATGATAATAAATTATATATGTTTGGTTTATTGGCTACTTTTCTTTTAATTATTAATTTATCTAGTTGAGCTAACTGAAGCCATTCCGTTCCATTGACCCTCTTAGCGAAATAATTCCGAGATCACCAAGAATTGAAATGATTAGCCCACTCCCTCTCCTCATGGCAAAGATCGAGGAGGGCCTTGATTTGAAGGAAATCGGCGACTAGAGTGATCTGGCGCAACATCTCAGGGTTAACCTGCATATATCTTTAATCCCACTTATTTAAATATCGTCGCCAACGTTTGGCCGAGCGTCACTTCGATGATGGGTGCCACCGTGCACCACTTAACGACTTTCTCCAAAGCAGACCTATTGACGTTTGGAATTCGGATGGGCTCGTAGATGTTATGTGGAATACGAAGAGAGCACGCCACGATAAGGTCTCGGTCTACTGTGATGTTGAAAATACCGTCAGCATTGGCGAGGGTGATCAAGTTGCAATTGGCAGCCATTTTTAAAGGTAACAAATCTAGCTGGTACTCAGGGGGTTTGGTTGTAATCAATCTTGCTAGGTCTTTGCAGTAAACTGTTGAATATGATGAAGAAATGGTAGGTTGGTTACTACATAAGCACAATATTCTCTTGATCCCTTTTTGCTTTGGGAAAGACCCGAAATCGCCACGAAATCGCAATATGAAGCGGTGATAGTCATTTCGAGATCATCATGTCCATGAAATTGTAAGTTCGAACAGTCATATCTCTAGCGGACGACAAACTATCACCAGAAACCAGGCTCGCTCCTCTGAACCACGATCTGATCTTAGACAAGACTCCAATGGCACGTTATACAAAATCAATTCGGGTGGCTTTTACCACTCGTGTTCTGAAACTGGATCTGTAAAGGAAGCTGTGAAAGCCATCAACATCATTGACAGCAACTTGTCCATGTGTTGTCTTCTTCTTCTTTCTTCTTCCGCGACACCATAAAGGTCTCTGCAGGTGACAGATAAAATCCTATGGATGAAAATGATGTTAAGGTGATCGATAGCAATCATATCTCCGGGGGCAAGTTGGTTAGCAACATCGTTTTTTGTGCAGGGATGATGGTCATTGTCCTTTAAGGAGATATGTAATGAATTGATTCAGGCCTGGTGGTCGTTGCATTGCACACTAAACCGTCTAAAAATTAAATCTTTGCCATACAAAAGTAGAGGTCCGAGGAGAAAACAATTTTGATTTGGCGTAAATCACTTGTTTCCTGCATTCATTCGCCTCAATCTCGTTATTTCCATGATCTGAAATAAGAATCTTACTGCTTGAAAAGACCCATTCACACACACTCTGCAGTCAATGCCGGAATAGACAACAGGTCCAAAGTTAACCGCTTGTCCATCCTACATAGTATAGAATAAGATCCGCAGGCAGTTAGGCTGGCTAGCTATAACAAAATCCATCGCCACTGGCATTGTTGAGATGTCCACAGATCCTATATCGCCATTGCTTAACAACTCCGAATTGGCTCCTGGACTGGATACACGCAGGGAGAGGACTCGTCTCGGAGACAACAGCGGACTTTGGCCGAATACTTGTTTACTTCTTGAACTGGATCAAGTCATAGGAAGGATTTGAGTGCAGTTTCGGTTTTTTCCAGAGAAGGTGAGGTCCTTTATAGGATGATGGAAGGGATAGAAAGAACAAGTCTGGAGACGTATTAGTATTACAAAGAAGAATATGGACAATGAGAGTGCAAGATGACCATATGAGGTGAAATGGATGCAATTGCTCGAGAAACGCTATGATGGTCTATACCTATACTCTATGAAACAGCACGTTTATGGTGACGAGTTTTTTTTTTTTACCGAGACCCCTCTCACCCTCTCACCCTGCTTCTTCTCCTATCAGAGCCCCCAAATATCCCTGTTGCCCCAGACCAAAACTGTTCACAAAGCCCACAATCCGTGAATGACTAATCCAAAGTTCTAGACTCAAGATGCCCCTAACGATATCGACCCAGGCGCTCCTCGTTATCGTCCACCAGTTCATATGCTGGCCGGAATTTCATCGCTTTAATGTCGAGTGCTAGTGCTGGATTTGGGTGCGTGTCGGTCATGCCACCAAGCGAGGTGAAGCCCTGGTTGTACAAACTGCAAAAAGGGATGCCCAGGTGGCGGATGAACTACGTTTGCATCAGCACGATACCTCAATTCGCCATCTTTCTAATCCCATCCCATTATTGCCTTGCCTCCCCATCTCTCCTTCGCAGCCCAAAGATAAAAGGAGATAGAGACGAAAAGACTTACAGCCCAGATCTCCACATAGTGCCACTCAATTACTGGATGCACACGCATGAGCCGTGGCCAGTCATTGTCCGTGGGATCGAAGTGCGTCAAGAACTTGCCATGTGGATCTGTCCGTCTCGTTCCCACGAATATAGCTTTGACGGCCGTCTTCTCGCCTAGGTAAGCCTCCAGCGCAAGGCGCATGGGCAAGGCGTATCGAGCCAGGTCAAGGTGGTAGTGCGTCGCTGAAGCTGCCACAAAGGTCTCGACTTCGGGGAATGGGCGGGTGGAGACGACGTAAACTGCTTGGAAGGATTGAGGGAAGGGCCGAAAGACTGACGATGGAGGTTTGGAGGATGAAATGGAAGGGCGAGTAACGTTTGTGATTTTTGAGTTTGAAGTTGAGTTAGAAGAGGAGACGACAGCGTTTGAGTCCGAGCATGTAGAAGACGAAGCCCATGCAGGCAAACAAGCCAAGATCAACACCAGCAAAACAAGACAGTCCTTCCCGCCATTATAAGAGAGGGACAGTTGTTCAGGCCTGTGTGTTTACAGAGCACGTCAGCCCCCGCATCTCTACTCAATCATATGTCCCCATTTCTGGCCTTCGTCCGTCTCAATAAGAAGCAAGGCTACCTACCCATATCGCTTCAGCGCCTCCTCAATTACCCCCATGGACACCCGGATCCGATTTTGCACATTCTGCAACAGCTCATCGTCCGTCTGCTCCTCCAGGAAGGTAACCACTTTACGCCGCAGGTCATCGCATACCTCCGGAAATGTGCGGGAATGCGGTAGATGCCGAGGTTGGCTTCTTGACAGAGTTGACTCGCGGGTCATCTTGATGTGAGTGCAGATCCAGTGTCATTTCGGTATCCCGATCAGGAGGGGGTGAATGTATTATACATATCAATCAGCCACGAGAGTTCTCGGAAAATCCAAAGAGTGGAAGACGCTGCGCCTCTTATGTACGGCCCCGGCGGGGTAGAAATGACGGGGATAAGATACTAAGATGCCGACTCTATCAGTAAGACGCAAACGAGGTCTATAGGGTAGTCAGTACTAAAGGCAAGGAGATACGATATTCAAAACCCACCCTAGTAGTAGAAATGGCAAGGAAATGAGGGAGTCGAAGTGTCCTACCTATGATAATGGCTGACCCTCTCGCCTAGATACTCAGATACTGTAGGGAGAAAAACCCCTTTTTTTAAAAAAAATAAAAGGGCCTGAAGTGAGCCCAAAAGTTAATTGGTCCTATATAATCCGTAATAAGAATGAATCTTGACAGTACGGAGTAATAAACGGAGAAATGGTTCAACGATGGGATTTTTGGTGCAAACAAGGCAAACGTGGGTTAAACAAATGAACCAGGTCAAACTTGCAAGCCAAGCAAACGACTGCGCAGTCTCTTGGATTGTAGTATACTCTAATTCTTTTGCATATTTCTTGAATTATAATAAATTTTTACAATGTATAAATATCGAAATTTACTCTCACCACGCACAGGTGACAGATTTCGAATCCATCTGTTTTTGGCAATTTCATTAACGAGTTCCGTCCCTTGTTTCTGTTTTATATAATGAGGCCCTATTGAATTCCTGTTTAATTGATAATATGAGAATAGTAATCAATTGGCACTTTCCCGAATAGCTTCAATGGTGATAGCTGCATTCAATACTGATCCCTACGCTCTGAAGCGTAGTACAAGATTGCTGGTACAACTTGCATAATAGCTCTTCACACCAAGCACAATCGCCAAGCTACTACATACTCAGGAAAATGAATTCCGTCAACTCACAGAGTCACAACCAGAAATTCTTTACATATAGGATACGTGAGCTTCGCCTCGTATAGATATTTGTCACAAGAAGCTATAAATGTGTCGTGAGATGCCAGGACTCGCTCGTATCGGCTATCCTTTGTAACATCGACTGGCGGTTGTTCATTAGCATGTCGTGCACGACGCGGCGCTTTTCGGTAGTTCTAGGAAGCTGCGGGTTCCAATGGTAATGGGATTCATCTCGTGAGTCAAAAGCCCATGTGTCAACAACTTGTTTTAGGGGTTGATGATTCGGATTGACCTGTCTTTCTTCAAGGCAATGGTGCTTCATGCTCAAGAACTCGTAGAGCCCTGTCCAGGGTTTCCGTCCGATCATGATGTTTTCCTAGAAGAAGCGGGCATGTACGTATAGATCTCGGAATGGGTATTAGGCACGGTAGGATACCGTATATTAAGATGGACATTATACAGTTTAAGAGTTCTGTATCTTGGTGAAAGAATAGCATATAGAAGAAGTTAGAATCACGGCAATACAGCTGCCATAGGTCTCGCGTGCATCATGCATGTGCGCTGGGAAGACTTCGCTCTGGATTTTGGCTTGCTGATGTGGAATTCTGAACTTTAGGCATTGATCCGTGATCACTGATCATTCAATGATTCCGCGGCGTTGAATGACTAACTACAAATTAGCATTGATTTTGCAGAAACTCTCAAGTATCGCATACACCCTTCCTTAGGCCTTCAATTGGTGAGAATTTGCTGACTTAGTTCTAGTTGATAGAACACATGACCAAGGAGAAAGCTTCATAAGTTCATAACTTATAAGAGCAATGAGTGTACTTAACTTACACTATATATGTCAATGAAGAGATGTAAATTGGAATTTAATGATAATTCATAGACTGCCAATATTTAACTATACGTGAGTGAGTTCTCTATGTTTGAAGGAAAACTAAATATTGACATGCAAGGGTTTTTGACAAAAAAAGTGAGGGAAAAGTTAGTTACTGCCTTAAGGATTTAAAGCCAGGCAGCAAAACTTTTTCGCGGTCTAGGCCCGCTGACTAATCAGAGGTTCCGCTTCAAGGCAACAAGGCAAGCTAATGATGCATCAGCAACGCCCGGTCTGCCGTTATCGTCAGTATTATAGCCTGTCTCTTTACTAGTAACACATCATGGCACCAATCCGCCGCTATCTTCGAATAAGCAAGTATTCTGTGCTTGAATGTCGAATATATCTGGACAATCCTGCTGATACGAGATGGCTTCTGGATCCCCGAGACCCTGTTCTCAAGCGCATATTTACCTTGATAAAGCCTCTGGTATTGCCCAAGCTCCGTGAGGAGAACGAGAGGGCTAAAGCCAGAAAGAAAAGCAATCCAGTGAAAGATGTTATAGTTGAAGGTGATACCTGTTCCTGAGCCGTATAGAATCCCTCCATTTCAGGATCACGATTGTTGATGCTGACGCCCATGCAGACGAATTCGAGGTGGCGATATTTCTGCGAGAATCAGGCACACGTCATTCGATTCTTAGACGACATAAGACATTTGGAGTATCAAAAGGGAGGGAAGGCAACCTATATGAACTAGGTAGCACAGATGTATCTCCGATAAACATTACCGAGAATACTCTTGAAGCCAATCCTGCTATCTTGGTCGAGAGCGACAATGAATCGGATATCGACCTTCAAGACATACCCGAGTCAACACAAACTGGGGAAACAAATAGTCGGTCTAAGAGGCAGCGAGGGCCTCAGAGCTTTGACAACACAGTCGACCTTCCGGTTTCGACTCGGAAAAGAACGGGAGTAGTGGAAGGTCTACTTGAGGAGGAAGACGGAACGGACGACAAGAAACTTGGGATGGCCACAACATACGAGGGATTCAATATTTGGGGCTGGGTACTTTGCTTGCTTGTCACCCGCAGAGGACAGAAGGCTCGAACGGTCAAAACCGCTTCCGGTGCATCCGGCCAGGCTCTTTTGGAAGAGTGGATGTCTACGCAAGTGCAACAAGATATCGATGAGGATTGATATCCGTAAAAGCCAACAAGGTCTCTCCTCATGATTTGTCGGACCATATGCAGGACAGAAGTAGGAGATGGTCTTCATGTTTCTACCTAGGATGAATGGAACAGGTACACCGACGGAGCAGACAAATCTGCGCACTGCACAATTTGTGCTTGAAACCCAAAACCTGCTCTGCAGATTTGAAACGGGTTCCCCGCTTGTGTTACCGGGGTAAAAGTTCAAGCTGAAGTTAGCAAAGTGAAAGACAACACTCTACATGGTAAGCAGATCTAAAAGGCGATTACATCTAGGATTCGGGGAGCCCTGCATTCAATCTAGGGTGTTAAGAACGGACTGGGGCTGTATGGGTGCATTTAACCTGCATGGTAGATATGCCGTATGGGAGTATATGGTCTTGGTGTCAGCATAAATGGCTCTCATTGGCCATGCCACTGCTACGGGAATGTATTCAACCTCGACAAAGCGACATATTTGATCAGAGAAGAATTATAGCAAGGAAAGAAACAGTAATAAATTAAACATGACCAACAATATTTTCCGATGCCCCTTTGGGCAAACGCCACTCTATCTACCGTTTCTAGTTCTTGATTGTCTGATTGCCAGTTAATTTAATAAGCAGATTGAGTTATCGTCGTAATTTGGGTTTCAGAAGCAACTGGATGGCTTGAAGCTGGAAGAATGCTGAAAAAGAGTATCCACTAAGATTCGGAGGTAGCCCCAAGTTCGTATTTTGCATGAGCCAACTGTTCGTTGAGAGGAATGCTTATGTGGGGCCTCGTGCCTTATCTCCAGCTGAACATCATCGAAGACACTGGCTTCAGTATCATACTAGTCACCAATTGCAAGGTGGTGACGCCTGTAAAGGATGAAGTTCAAATCCATAAGCTTACCTTGTAAGATCTCGAAAGGCTTCAACGTAATAAATTCATTAATAATAGCATCCTTAGCTGATAGTAAGTAGCAGCGCCATATTTAAGATTCCCCGGGAAACTCATCGCCTCCGGATGATTAATAACTTTTGGATGTTTCTGCGGAGCAACAAGAATTATTATTAAGTCGTTATTGGCTCCACTATCACTCGTGTTTGACGTATTAGGCCCTATGTAGGGGAAAAATTCTCTCTGAGAGAAAACCAATTGGTGCCAGTGGGAAATTCCAAGAAATAATCGCCTTTTCCAACCAGGTGTCTCTGATCAGGTCAAATAGCTAGGTAGTTATCGCTTTGGAGATCTTGGGTGACATCCATTCCCTGAATATCAATACCTAGGTAGCGATTTATGATGGTAGTATGTATGTGTCATATTTTGGCCGCATGTATTGAAAAGAATTGAATATCATAAAGTTAAAAGGCCCGCCGGGGAGGAAGGCTGATAAAGTTGGCCACATTAAATATACATACTTTCCCCCAAACCCTTTAGGATCCACTTTTGAGCAGTTGGATACGAAGGGTTCATCATGCTGGGTTATTATTATTGCACAACAAACGGGACCCTTTGCGTCTTTGATTGTCTCGGAAACCCAGGCCACATGCAAGATTCGCCTCGACGTCTGAGCTTTGCTGAGAATACATACCTAACGTCTTTGATTTTCCCGGGGAAATTGATTCGGCATGGCTTTGCTCCTAGCTGCCACCGAATCTAGATGTATGTGGTCTATCATACATACATAGCGCATGTTACGACTGAAGAGTGTGTGCTGCAAGAGGGTCATGGTACCTATAAACCCGTCAAAGCGCAAAACGTCCGTGTACGGGGCGCAGAGGTTTCTGTCCAATGAGGAGGATACGTGAATCCGTGGCGGATCCGCTAGGGTACCCACTACGTATCCACAACAACTTCACAAGCCTCCCTCATTGGGCAGAGCC
>NPHW01003982.1:0-33140 GCA_002240705.1 Elaphomyces granulatus
AATCAGCTTTGTGTGGTAATAGTCGATTACAAGGTACTTCTATGCGGAAAAAGGTCTTTCATACGTACTACACTTCTAGTAGTAATGGTTGAATCTTCTCGGACCAGCTTAGTATATACCTGCGATCGCACTATAAAATAAGTAATAATCGGTAATACTACTCGTAATTATCTACAGATTTATCAATATGAATAATAATAACATGACAATACCTACCTAGGTAATGTAGTCAAAATTGATGTACAGTTTGTTGAAAGACCTACTTATTGGGAACTAGGTAGTACCGTAGGGGCCTAGTGTACATAGTGGGGTACAGTGGTACTTCTACCGGGTACTACTTTCGGTACCGAGTACCGCTTACCGCATTTACTCGGTATCACCCTGCTTGTACTATACATACCACGTAAGGTACCTTTTCTTGTAGTATTAAAATATAAATTACAAACAAGATTGTCAAACCCCATGTACGGTTGACATTAGATATCATAGTCATAGTCTTCGGAAACGATAACCTTGGAATGCTATGTAGTTAACTGTCCGGGAAGTCCCGGACCAATTACCAGGACATGACAGATCGCGTAGTAAATGGTGATAGATGCAAAAGAGCATCTGTATATGCATATGTTTGAATTGAAGAATCGAAAAAGTGTTGAACGGATGGAATATGATAGTTAGATATATCCTTAAATGTAGCTATGCAAGTGTATGGTTTTTCTCAAGAAATACCTACATACATATGCAGTAGTGTGAATAATGATAGATGAAAAGGAAATATAAGTGGCTGCAGCTCTTCACCCTACTCCACGGTGATGGTCCAATCCCTCTTTTTGGATTTATTTTCCTTCGAGGCCTCAAGCTGCATTTTATATTAATAGTTTTATGTTCACCGGTGCGAATAGGACTGGAAGCCAAGGCTGAGACAGGGAAACCCTAAGTAGTTAAGCAAGTTACTAACGGACGATTCCATATGTAGGTAGTATCTGCACGAATTTCAAGTCCGATCGCAACAGGGCTTGACCGTTTTTATTTCTCGAACGAACCTTGAGAAGAAAAGACACAGAGAAGGGACGGCGATTGTTCGGTGTCTGCCGCCTTCTGTAATTGAAATTCCGTGATTGACAAGTCTCTCGTCTCCGAAAGACTGCATTCCCGTAAAGACCTTAGCGACATTCTTGAATGGATTGGAAAGACTGTTACTACTGTTCAAGTTTGCCTTTAGTGGCATCACGTACGATTCTAATGTATGGTTTTCTTGGTAGGTAGTTGATTGGGAGATCTACGGCACCGTTTGCGATCGCGATCTCTTGCTAGCCACTCCATTAGGTATGCATGTTATTATTATCGATTGGTCGGCCTTATCGATACCCGATAACTTACCTGTAACCTAATAGTTAATTGACTCACTTGGAAGGAGGTCGCAAAGCTGCAATGATTATTAAAATGGGTATTAATTGCTTCTGCCGGTATGATATATAGATAGAATGTACATATATGATTATGATTTAGGTTAATCATAGTTAGAATACATTGCAGCACTGAGGTCCTGTTTTACATAGTTCACGAGAAACTGATTTGCAATAATAATATAGAAAATGTGATTTGTTCAGTGCTCTTCTAAACAATATCATATGTTTTGTAGACATTACTAGTATTACATGCTAAACCTATCATAGTTAGGTGGCGAGATACCAAGATCTTGGTGTGATCCGCAGTCCCTATCAAATTTCCCATTCGATCTTTTGTCTGCTGTATGTAGGGAAATAAGAGTGCATTCGAGTGTTATAAAAGAATATCTTGGTGCAGACTGGGTCGATCTGGGTCAGGACCTGCATTGGAATTGGGATCTGGGCCTGCATTTGGTCGACGGCCAGTCCAGTAACTTCAAAATATCAAGAACGTTAGGATGGGGGATAGGAATTATCGTTCCCCAGCTTGGAGAACCCCGCTCCATATTCAGTTTTTATTTACACTACAGAGAGCTCCGTACGGCTCGTTCACAGAATGCATCATAACGGCTTTGGGCCTTCATTCGACCTGTTTTGATGAATACTATCTCGATCCATTGATACGTGCCGCCAACAGAGTAATTGATGAAGGATTTCTTGCTACCGTGCAATGCATCGCACTCTACAGCGATGTCGAATAAGTACTTACCTGCCGATGATAGGTCTTACCTTAGTTGCCATTTCCGAAGGTTGATTTACATGCCTTCAAGCTTTGAGATAGCTTCTAGAACTGGAACTTGTGAGTTCTGTTTTTTATACTGGTCTCATGTCTAACATCTTGCCTAATTTGCAGATTTTGAGTAACCGCATAACCCGCAATATCCCCATTTTGCTTTGCGTTGCCTAGCAGGGAGTTTAGGCCAAACTCACTGAATGTATACAATAATACATACCGTATGGAATGCATAGTACCTGTGTACTTTCCACCGGCCTGTGAAACCGAAATGTTCGACTCTTAATAATGTACCAATTACACGTTCTAAGAACTATGAGGCCTAAGACCCCCGGTGATGTCCTATCGGGACAACTGCACCGTCCCTTAACAAGACTGGTTCCAAGATTCCGATCCGCACTTCGTCCTCACAAACGCGCTATGTTCAGGGTCTCTTACTTCTGCTACTCCCCTTCCATGTGTTCTGGAGCAGCCTTTCGATTCCAAGGGTCGTATTGCGGCCATCATTTCGGAACGGCAAAAAGTAGCCTAGCTGTCATCGACAACTCCCAATGCCCGTCCACGGAGATGGGTATGGTCGGGAACCAGGATAACGAAACCGGAAACGTCCAATTTTTGGCGTTTCTTACCCCTGTTTTATCATAGGAAACGCCTCTTTTCTCGATAATACTATGCAATCTTCCAAAACGGGCCCTTAGGGGGGATAGATGGATTCAGAATTGACTTTGGATGTGCGGGAAAACATCGCAGCCCTTGGCCCTTCGAGCAAACCCATTGGACTGGGTCAGGGATTTCAGTCACGGCGCCAGTCCATCTTACCAAGCAGTTATTACATACGCGTACTTTACAGAGGGGTGATAACCCGCTTATCACCCTGGAAACCATACCAAGTGCCTTGCAAATGTCCTTGAGGGCGGCTTAGGTGGTGGGGAAAGTATGATATCTTTCAAGTGCTGCGCGGATGCTACTCTGCATTCCCTCCAGAAGTTGATTAGGGCCTACGTGGGCAGACTTTACCAGGAGCAAGGAGTGGGAACAGGGTGAATACACTAATTCTCGTACTGGCTGTTCATAGGCACATAACCAAGAACTAGCTGTGGGCTCAGAAACAAGGCTCTCAGAGGACCGGGTGGGGAGGAGATGATTGATAGGTGCTCGTGCCGTCTATAGGCTTCCATAGCTCACAGAGGCGTTGTCTATTTCTTTCTTTTTGCCTTCGGTGGCATGGGGGCAATGTGAATAGAACGAAATTCTCGACCACATCAAGCTCCTCGCCAAGTACATAGCGAGTACATCTTAGCAGGAACCCCATCGGGTATGATGAAACGATACGCAATCCCTCTAACAGATAAAAAGTTATTAGAAAAAAAGGAGAGCTTGAATAATTCCCAAAGAGGGGGAGCAGATTCTGTACCCAATCAATGCCCAGCGTCAGCACCAAACGGCTATAGGACAGACTGCGGAGTTATTATTATGCAAGACAAAAATCCTATGCAGCAGGGAACCCGATATCTCGGCCATTAGCGAGAGAGATATGACACCGAAGGACTGGGATTCAGAATGATTGCTACATACGTCCTTACGTTATGCCATTAATTCTCTGGACTGCTCTCCATATTTTGGCTCTGGCCTCTGTCTGGTCACAGAGAGATGATTACGTGATTGGTTGCTTATAATATGGTCTCTTTGCGTCTCCAGTCTTTGTCCTTGAGCCGAGAATTGCTTTACTATGAGGGGCAGTGAGCTCATAATAGTAAAATTTCCAATGCTGGTGTGCTGAAGGCTTTCTGTCTAAATTTTGTTTGACCTGGAGATAAAGATTCCTTTTATTAATCGAGTCGGTTTATTTTGTATCTCGATGGGCACATTTGGCACCCTAAAGTTGTGGCGTCTGTCTAGTTGGTATTGCAGGTTAGTATTCTTCAATTCCAACCCTGTCTACTATCACTATAGTTCTCCGAAGACCCTTTTCTTGATCATCCTCCAGAGGTTCGACATTGCTATCAGACTGCTGCTCTCTCTTCTCTCTCACCACTTCATTACAAAGTCTAACATGATGGTTAGGGCTAGTTAGTCACTTGCATTCACACACTCAGGGAACAAGCCACGTCGTTTAGGGACCAGGTGATCTAGGGGCCAAGGATCACATACCAAAGAAGTTCCTAAACTCGAAGTGATAAAGAAGACAGCAGGCCCTGGAATTACATCCTGGTCATTGTATCACACATCAAGGGTGGCTGGCATCGGGACTATGCTGGTCCTTTGCGGGCAATGACATGACGACGGGTTTTCTCAAAATCCATACTTAGAAGTGAGCATACGATTACGAACATCCCGTCGTCTCCTGATCTAAAGATCAACAAAAAAGAAAGCATGGACGTTGGTCCCGTCGTCTATTTGCATTCTGTGGGACATAAACAACGTCAGAGATGACAATTAGTTAGTAGGTCGGACAGACAGGATGACAAGACAACGAACAGCCTGGTACGATGGAGTAGAACCGAAACAATTACCAATGGCTTTATCCTATAACTAGTCTCATGCTCACTTTCTGGCTGGTCAGCCCCAGCCCCAATCTTAATCTCAACATCGGGTTTTCCCCGACCCCTCTCTACAACGTGCTCATCTTGCTTCTTAGCTGCCGGCTATTTGCAATATTCAAATTTTAACAAAATGCTAATTTCCGGTTACCTGCTTAGGCCGATAGTTAAAAGCCAAGGACTGGAGAATGTGTTGAGAACGGCTTTTCTCCTTCTGAAACCAGTCATCTGTGTATTGTCTGGATTCTGCAAACTGAATTCTTCATATGGAGCATTAGACTCGATATCGGGATCGCTATCTTGTAGAAGAAGGAAAGAGCTAGGCAAAGAGGATAAGCTCTATCAGAGACTGCTCTTCTTTGTAAGATTTTGAGGGGCATTGATGGCGATCACCTATATAGCTCTAGGCAACTTTAGGATGGTAGTACTATATATTTCAAGCCTTGACTCTTCGGGCAGGCAGGAGATGGTGACAATTAATGAGCAAGAAAACAGGCCAAGACAGGAAGGAAGAAATAAGGAAGGAATCAATCTCACGATTATCTTCTCGCTTCTAAAGTCTCTGCCAGTTGGGATTGAAGTCAAGTAATTTGTACAACGGCGATCCACTCGTATGTACTGTACAGCACATACATATGTAGTCAATGGATTCAAGGCACACGAATCCAATTACTATCTACTACCAAGTCAATCTGTACAGTTCGTACATACCTCATACGTGTCGAGCATTAAAGCCAGCAGAACGACCGATATGATATGATTGATAAGTGATAATCATCAATTAAACGATATAATGATATAAATGCAATACATAGTAGTATACTATAGCTAGTAGCCAGGAAGCGGACCCCGGTAGATACATGTTCGAATCTTATAGGTAGGCTTTGTCTGCGGGGGTTTCACTATAGACTACACATATACTGCATATGTATGCATAGAGTAGTAGGAGTAGTTATAGACTATAGACAGCATTGTAGTACATATGTACAATTACATTGGCATCCCATTCTTTGAGCAACGCAATGTTTATCTATCATAGGTACTTTAACAGTGCTGCCAAAGCAAAGATTTTTGGCCTGAGTGGGGGGAAGGAGCACTATCATCATGACCTCCGAGTCATGTGCAACATATAGTGGTATCAATTATTATATATACATGGAATGTAGTTATTTATTAAAACTTCTAGATATTCCTACATACTTTACATTATTGGAATGTACCTTAAAATAAGGTACGAGATACTAGTAGTAGTTAACTAATGTAATGTACGTGTGTGTACATGAGTCGTTACATATGCATCTTGGCTATTAGCTACCTAGTTCTATAGGATCTTGAAGTATACACAGCCTTACATTGGGTACTTATCACGTGCACTCATTCCATCACCCAATAATCCATAGGGTGGACATCAATCTGTACAAAAAGACTCTTACCTTGCCCATTTAGTTTCTACGGATTTTTTAATTTTTGAAAAAAAAACCAGGTTGTACTGTAAAGGGCCATACTAGTAACCTCAAGGCTTATTTTTGCACGGGCAGCTGACGAATGATATATTGGAGAATTAATTACCTAGGCTAATTGCTTGATCTAGATTCCTGCATAAGGAGAGCCTTAAGAGGTACTGATAGTAAGATAAAAGAAAGAAAGCTATTTCTGTGCTACTGCTGAGAATAGAGAGAGAGAGAAGAAAGAAAAAGAATTGAAAGTATGATTCATTTTGGTCTGTTTGCCTCTTCCATTTTTGAGTAGTATCTAGATCTTTCCTTTAAAATATATTATGGACATGGGACACTCATAGTCTCATCTAGAAACCCACGCTCTATATATACAGCCAAATGTGAGCTCGATTTTATGCATCGACTACGTGCTATTCGACTACAACTGTCGAAGGGGATATCTTAGATTTCAGAAGCAAGATCCTATGATATATAGGTCACCTGCTGCTGGGAGAATATTAGCTACCTCGATACCTTCCCATATTAGAAGTTGCCTCTTGTTTTTTCACCATGGCCGATCGAATGTCTGTTGGCAATCAAAGATGACGCGCCATGAGTTTGGGGTCGATGTTTTGCTCGGCTGTTCAAGTCCCTGGCCTACAAGGGTTTGCTGAATTGCAGTATATACCTACCTATGGACTGGAACCGAAAACCTATAACGTTGTTCAAATTGACCCAAAGAGGAAGAGAGAGAAATGGCTGAAGCGATATATCCGAGGAGAGGAATAAGAATGAAAGAGCAGTGATAATACTAGCATTCACTAATGCTGCCGTCTAAAGTTGCTCAAAATGCCAAACAACCTCAGGGGAGCTTAGGAAAATCAAACACAGCCGTGTGGCAACTATATTACATTAAGATCCATGATCTCCAAGTTGATGTGAGATGCATTCCCAGTATCCATCTGATTACCTTCTTAACGCAAATGGTGTCATGGGCTAACGTCTGGGACATTTGCAGTTCGTCGCCACCGGGCATATCAGTCATTATCTAGTACTATCACATCGATATCGAGACATGCAACTATCCCAGGTTGAAATTATTAATACCGATGCCATGGGAGACTGGAGAACTGAGGGATTATTTCTTCCGTAAACAGCAGATTGAGCTCATAGCGCGCGACTACAAAACAGCTGTTAATGTTATCGTACTAAAAGTCTTTCATTCGCGGCCCTAGATTACGACCTTGACCCACGTCTTTATGGAATATATTGACGGCATTCAGTTGGACAATGAATTCGAATGTGCTACACCACCACCACCACTACTACTACTACTACTCCTATCTTATACAGTGGCAATTCTGTCGCTCAGCATTTACCTTTCCTCAAGACTTCAATTAGGATGACAACCCAGTTGGCACGGCGATACTGGATTAACTAAATATTGATCGAAAACAAGCTTATAGATCATCACCAACCTCTTCGCAACAGGCTTATTATTAACTAAAGAGATACTGCTCATCGAGTGGCTGCCTTAACTCGGTGTTGCTCGCGAACGGTTCCATTTGTCCGGTCACATCCAAACATCTTCTACAGGAAGTCTCGGGTGTAAAGGTCGGCATCGAAAGCCTGAGTGGTGAGACTTTCAACCGCACTTTAGACACCAAACCTGCACCCTTCAATTTTAACCTCGCTGACGTATCAAAAAGACTCTCACAAACACCACTCATAGAACATTTGATCACCTAGTTCGTGCTGCAATTGTGAAAGAAATGGGATGTGTTGTTGAAAATCTAAATGGTACACCAGAGCCGATCTAGATACCCGGAGTTGTTTCCGAGGCTCCTCACTCCTCTAGTGATTCAAAGGAATGAATTAGTACATTGTTACGAACATGGGGTCAAACCCGCGGCCAAATGGTGGAGGGTCTGGAAGACCATCTGCCCAGTGTTGGAACAGTCTCCTTGACATTATCAGGTTCGTCGGAAATTGGAATCATGCCCTCCTAGCCTACTAACGGTCACCAGAATTGTAGCTTTCCCGAACTCCCTTCTGCTGAAGGGGATAGTATGAAGCTATCATAGGCGCAGCTTACAAGAGACTCGCCTCGAATATCAACCTCCAATTGAGGCTCCACCCGTGTGGCCATGGCCTCGTCGATAAACATTCGTCAAGAAAAAAAAAAAAGCTCTCATCCAGGGACCAGCACTTAAAACAATGATTTCTAGGTACTGTCAAACTCTTACACTTGGCTCTCTCATCTTGAGGCACTTCAACAGCACAGATGCCCGGTGGGGTGAGCCGTGGCTGCTATCTCATTAAGCAATAAAATCTTATAACAACACATGAATGGGTGAACGATCATAACACAACACAACACTTAAAACAATGTAGGCTTGGAAGATTTCTTTGCTTTCTGCCAGAACACTGACGTGTCTCTCCCTATAGACTGTCAAGAGAACACTGGCGTATGATCTTTCTAATCCTCACGTGAAATTAGACGTCTTGATAGAATTAGGGTCCTACCGTACTAACAATCTTATTAATACTAGTTCGTGGAACCTTTAGTTGAGCTAAATTGCTGTACTAATAAAACTTGCCAATACGATAGAATTGTTTGAACATGAATTTCAGGTCTCTCGCGAGGCACTTACAAGTGTACTGGACAAGAAACACAAAAGAATTATGGGTTTCCCGCTATCTAAAAATGTAACGTGCCCGTGAGAAAAAACCGAATCCTCTACTTACCTCAGGTAATGGTCCACTTGAGTAAGGTAAAAACCGCAACGAAGCATTCAAAAGAAAAACGTGCTCAAGAAAAATGAAGGCAGACGGAAGAACGAAAACGTTAAATAGAACATGATCGCAAGAAGCGACAAAGGCAAAAACAGGGAGCTCTCTCATGATGATTCTTCGCCTTCCACTGCAACTGACCAGAAGCCTACCTTCATACACTATGAACGGGATATTATGCAGCAGTTCATCCACATACGAGCGTTCCCTGTCTATCCCGTCAAACTTGACCGATCTCCTAAGGATAACTTTGGCTTTCCAATTTGGATCCGGGTGGTGGGATCCCGGGAGGGTGGAGTGCCCCAAAGGCCCAGTCTAATAAAATGCTAGCTCCGAACGAATTATCAGAGACTCTACGGTATAGCTAGTAACCATCCGCACGCATAAATGGATTGCATCAACAGCAAAGGCATAGAAGTGTCCTGTGGTGGTCACCCATCGTTTTCAAATTGTTAGCCCTACACGGCAGAGCAACGACTCGACGAAGTCGAAGTTATCAGGAAAGTCGGATAAGGATTCGAACGCTTCCACCGCCTTCTTCCACAAACGTAACTTACCTTGTCCGAATTCTTTATCTGTTTCTGCACCGCCGAAGGCCAAAATTTGAACCTATGTTCGCACGCCATATAACGCCATATAACGGAGCCGAAAAGTAAAGGAATTGTCCGAATCATCCTCGGGAAACGGGGATGTATCACCCACAACTTTGTATAGTTCTAGACACATATTTATCGTGCAGTGTAGCACAAGTGTTCCCAGCATCCCTTGAGAACGAAGAGAATGTTTCCGGAGTAAAAGACCTTATCACAAATTCCCATATCTGGAGGGTCTTAGAGACATCACGTCGAATCTGTTTAATGTTCGAACTATCGCTGTGCCGGCAATCATAACTAATCCCTATAGATCAGGAATAATGCGTTTGTTCAAGTCCGTTGTTGATATAATCAGGACTGCCAACAAGACCGGAGAGACGAGCAACTCTGTTTTAGCACCATCTGGGGTGACAGAAGAACCCAAGGCAAAAGGTTTCCAGGAAAGCCAAATTTAGTTATCCTTAGGAGATCGGTCAAGTTTGATGGGATAGACAGGGAACGCTCGCATGTGGATGAGCTGCTGCATAATATCCCGTTCATAGTGTATGAAGGTAAGCTTCTGGTCAGTTGCAGCGGAAGACGAAGAATCATCATGGGAGAGAGATTCTCTACAGGTGGTAGAGTTGTTGGCTGGCATCGTCGAAGCAGAGACTATATTGTTGTCCATTGCGTACAATAGTTAGGATGTTTTCCGCGGGGGGTAAAAAGTAATAACTTGGAGAAGTATCTTGAAGAAAGGAAATCTTAGAAAAAGATTAATGATAATAATGATTGTTCTCATCCAGAATGATGAGAGTGATGATGAAGAAGGAAGAATTTCAGTTCCATCTTCGAAAAAGGAGGGGCCTTTTATGTGCGAGGTAATACCACTACTCCAGTTGTAAGAGTTGAAAATAAATGGTTGTGACTGAGGAGCATACAGTGCTGATATCTGCTCTGTAACGCCAAGACCCTTTTTTTTTGACTGATATTCCCTGATCTTTCCTAGCCTTTTCCGGCAGGGCCGCGTATGTATACGCATTTATCTCAGAATCTCAGACGGTGAGACGAATCTTTTCGACCGCAACGCTTCGACTGTGATGCCGTATATAAAATCTCTCCTTTCAAACGTTAGGGTCTTCCCCGTATAGGACAACGCTGCCCTCTTGTCATTAGAGACATTTGTTTATCAAGTCTAAGACCATCTTTGTCTTATAGACTGAGACAAATGTAATTAGCCAAGGCATGGTCATTGCGCATATGCCAATGCCTTGTTCATGTATATATAGTCCGATCTTTCCCCTGTAGTTGATCTGATTGAAGGTCATCAGGTATAAAATATGAGTTTATTTCCCCCTCTATATTCATGCTTCTTTTGTCCAGTGGTAAGTTGGGGTGGAAAAATTGATGGAGAATCGGGTGTTTTCAATACATAATAGATAAATAACCGAGTACAAATGATAGTGACATGAAATCGGCAACTATTCATCGTAGTCTTCCAAAATCCATAACTAATTCCCAGCTTGTAATACTATGTTTGTGCCATGGGGCATATGGGAACCTGGGAACGCACGCGACAATTGTCATATATGAGTCCCGAGGTCGTAGACAATCCTAAACATTCTCATTCCATCCATATATATTAATAATATTATGGAGGAGATGAACGGGGTAATTACATAATCAGTGCAAAAGGACCAGAAAGAATGTCATGCCAAATTGCCGCTCGATTCCTAGACAACGAATAGGTAACTATTAGCGTTGTCCACAGGGCCAATTAAGATTCATGTGTTTCATTCGGCTTGGGGATTAGGTAGGTAGCAATGATGTTGTCTATCACACATATAGTTGATTATTATTTTAATTCCATGGACTCTTTTATGTTTGTCATTAAATACCTGTTAGCACAAGCCTAATAAAACACATCATGGACTCTATACATCGATATACATAAATGATTCCGTATTATATACATGGAGATGGTTTAGCGCTAGAACGTCATCTGGAAATATGTATCCAGGGGGTATCTCAAAATAGCAGCATCCAGCGAATGGACAAGGAAACAGTAGAAAATTATATCCAAAGACCTGTAAAATAAGCCGGATTAGATGAAGGGTAAATAGGAAAATCGAGGAGCGATAGATCACAAAAGCAAATGGGTCATCTAGACATCTAGAGCAACATCACGAATGTAATCAGGTTCATGGACACAGGTAGCTGGGGCATGAGACATTGCGTAATGGAAATCAAGGCAGACTTCCACATATTTATAATACCTATGGTGGTTGCTACCGCCGTTCGCGGTCGCCATTGCCGGCATTTCCACTGAAATAGCCTTGGTCAATCTTCAAAATCCATTCAACCTTCTGAGCTTCTGTGCGGGCTGCAAAGAGGAATGTATTCTGAGTACCATAGACGGTAAATATATTTGGACGCCCCTTTGTTGAAATGGAGTCATCAGCACCAGCTTGAGAGCCATCCAAGAGACGGGCAAAATCAGGATCATGATCCACACGCGAATGTCGTAGATTGATAGCGTTGATCTCATCACCATCGGGCACTGAATGAACGTGGAGATACGGCCGCCGCAGTTCGATGTAACGACGTACCCAGTGACTGTTAGTATCATCTGGTGTGAGGAGATAGCCCGACTTCAATATGGATGGGTTCTTGGGAATGTTTTGGACACTGGCAACATATCGTGGTCTGGAAGAAGTATAATCAGAGGCAAGACTGGCAGTATCCGGCGAAAGTGGCTCCTTGGCAAACGCTGGCTGCTCCGTGTTGCTGTTAACGAGAATGACCTCCGACGGATCCTTCCTCGTTGACCAGAGACTGAGATACTTATGAAGTAACTTGGTCTGGCGTTCAGACATTTCCTGGCCACGCAGAGGTGTCGATCGACCACTTCCTCTTGCCGGTGAAGCCACCAAGCTGTCCGCGCTAAGAGCACCCCTAGCTGCTTCCAACTCCGTAGATCGTTGTCGTCGCTTACGAGCTGCAATGAAGTCGCGAACAAGGGAAACCTTCCGTGGAGACCAGCTCATCAGAAGTTCCTCACCCTTGACGTAATCATTCTGGGTATTCATGCGCCAAAGGTCGGCTGCCCGCTTCGCGGAAACGGGGCGTATGGCAACAGAGAATATACCAACAGTTGAGTGAACAACTCGAGTTGGATTCCAGAAAGTTGGATTCCAGAATTGCCTGAACATCGGCTGCGGACGCACATAAGTTCGGCCGAGAACCTGCAAAGTTTGATCGAGTTCGAATGTGATTGGATCCTGCAAACAAGAGGATATAAGATTCCAACGTAAAGATATTTGCACACGATACTTATCCGTCGTGGTACGATCAAGAAGCAGTGAGTTATGTAAGCTTGAGTCCCACTGACCCACGATAGTTACATTGGAAGTTCCATCCGCATTGTCCTTCACCATCGGTTCTTGTATCAACTTTAGCGGAACGTCCGGAGTCCGGAAGTCTTGGTCGGGGATTTTGCCCCACGGATCTAACAGACGAGGAGACCCGACACGTAGACTGGTAATATCATCCCACGGAAAATTCTTCGCTGGGCTGTGTGTAAGGTGAATAACAACGCGTCGCTGCAGTCCTTGATGAAGTTGATATGTTCCCACATCGAGAATACTGCTCTGCACCACCTCCACAGGAAGGTAGTCACCTGTCTCCGCCAACTCGAGGATTTGTATTCTTGCAAATACGTCATGTCTCTCTTCAGAGTAAAATTCACTCTCGGCAATTCGTGGCGTCTTTCGCTTTTGTGAGCAGGCAACTGATGAATCCCGCATACTGTCCCAACTAAGGAGCTTATCAAGATGCATGGGGGTTACGTGAGCGTAAATGCACACCTTTAATGACACAGTGCGCGGACTAGACAAAGGTAAGCTCATGCTGTGAACGCTCTCGAAGCGGACTGGATTTTCATCAAAACCCCTAATCATTTGAGTGGTTGTCGCTCCACCATCTTCAGAGACCCCAGGAACAAACAACTGGGCGTGAACATCTGTGCCCTCTCGCTCTGCAAAACCAACCATATCCCGCATAACCACATTAAATTTTAGTGTCGACGAAGGTGCTTGAGCTAAAGACGGTTCCAAGGATAGTCTAATTATCCCGACGACACTTTGCGTATATGGAGAGATTACTTCAAAAGAGAAGTCTTGAACACGTCTCTCGACGACGGCGCTTAGCGGAATATCAGCATCCCCCACAAGAGAATATTGGGCAGAGCAAGTCTCCGAAAAAGGATTCTCTAGTTTGAAGTGCTGGATGTAGTCAGGGCGGTCAATATATTGATGCATTTGACGCATTGCCTGAAGACGCCGCTGAAGTTTTTCAAGCGACCAAAGATGGATGACGCAATGCTTGAAGTCAATGACACGAACACCAACACAAGGTTTTCTAACATCATCTAACGCCGCATCGTCTTCGCCCGAAATACCATTCAAGACCAAATCGTAGGATGAAGCCATGTTGTGACCATTATCGATGATAGCAAACTGGAACACAACATTTTTGTCCATAATTTGACTCATAACTTGCGCCTCCTTCAGCAAAGACGCGTGCTGCAAAAGAGATTCAGCCATACGGACATAGTTACGCTGCGACCAATGACCGTAAACACACTTCGCAATCTCGACCTCCCGAGATTCGAGTTTGGTGAAGCCGTTCTCGTAAACCTTTGGTGTTCTTTGTGATAATCCAATAATTTGTGATTCAAACTCTTCCTTCTGCCTCTTTAGTTGCTGCTCAAACTCCATCTTCGCAGCTATAAGAGCCTCCTCCATGCGTGCTTTTTCCAAGCGCAGTTCCTCCACGTCCAAATTGGACGAGGCTTCAGCAAACCTCAGTTTCTCTTGGTAGTCACCCTTCTGTTTGTCTAGTTGGCGCTGCATGTCATCACGCGCTGCCTGCAGTGAAGTATCACCATTCGTACCGTCATCATCATCATTTTGGTGGGGGGTCCCTGGAATGGTGATGGCTGTATCAAGAGAGAAGTTGTCAATTGTGCCGTTTGACATATACTTGTCACGAACAGGAAAGCTGCTCGATGAGTCAGAATCTTCTTCATTCTCCAGGAGTCCACGGCGGACGGCCCTCGCTTTTTGCACATCGTCGAACAGGGCATCCAGTTCGTCGTCCGTCAGGTGAGAAATTTTTTGATCGGGTCCCAATATCGCACTAGCGGCCTCTCTCCGGGCGTAAAACCAATCCGAGTCACGACCACGGTGAAGTGGCAAGGGAGAAGCAGCCCTATTCGGTTCAACCTCGGTATCTGACCCAGTTTTACTCATCGTCCGATCGTGACCTCTGTTAAGGGCCGGTGAGCCAAGCTGACTTGCAGTTACGGTATGACGCAGCAGACTTTGTTCAACACGTTCAGCGCGAGCTTCTTCCGGATGGTTAAAGCGGAAAATGTGAAAGTCACCGAGAATGACTCGGTAGCCGCTTCTCAGTCGGGTTGGCTTGTCGATGCGCAGTCCATTTACCATTACCGTAGCACCCTCACTAGGAACAATGGTTACGACGTTCTCCACGTTCTCGAATGTACAATGTTGGTGAAGGATCTTAGAGCCGTTCAATCTAATCTCGGCGATATTCTCGGGGTCCAAATTTCCGACTCTGGTCTGGCCCGGCTTGATATTGTAGACGAGGCATTCGGCGAGTAGAGGATCGTCACTCAAGTTCACCAAATGGGGCATCTTCTTTGGTGTACTTAAACCGACAAACCCCTTCTCGATACTAATACCCAGCTCTTCCAGTGCGGATTCGCGCTCTTTGTGGATTTCTTCCGTCTTCTGCAATTTCTCTTCCCAAGTTTGGTTGAGGTCCTTGTAGAGCTTCTCACTCTGATTCAGTTGCTCAACAATCTCGGCTTTGCTCACCTTTTTGATGGTGCCATCAGGTTGTGCAATAGACACAATCTGCTTCTCGAGAGGTGTATCTGGAGGGTAATTCTCTTCTAAGGGGCCTTCAGGGGCCCCGAACCCAGCAGCACCCACACCGATTCCGAGCTTGCTTCTCAGCTGAGCAAGCTCCTCCTTAAGTTCTCTAATCATCCGCGCATTTGGATCTTCATTAACCACCGCATGATTCTTAATCCGTTTCGCTGAGTCTGCATATCGCAATGTACTGAGGGTTTCCTCAAAGTTGATATCTGCCGGTGAGATGGCTGCAATCATCGCGGTCATGGAGTTTCCTCCCAAAGAGTCCTTTAGGAGCCATGTCAAAACGGAGTCACGATAGGGGACCATAGCGTTGTTCTTCTTTTTGCCGGAGGAGAGGTCAGCGAGCGCAGCAATGACACGACCCAGGGTGGAAAGAGAACGGTTGATCTCTGCTCCCTCTTTCAGCCGAGCGCCGGTCGCCCCAGTTGAGGTCGCTCTCTCGGAACCCGCCAAATCAACCAAGCTAATCCTTGACACTTTCTCCGTATCCATGGTTGTTTCGGCGTCGTGGCGTTTCTGTGTTAGGGTCAGAGTGAAGACTGCATGCGACCGACTTGACGTCTCGTTCATGTTAGTTGCGGCAACCGTCCTTGCCTTGTTTCCTTCATCCATGAGATTCTCAATTTCCTGAAACGAGCGCACAACGAGCTTGGCAAGGTCCTCTACATATGGGCCAGTGGAAGGATGCTCTCGGACCTTCAGATTTCCCTTTGTCCCTGGGTTCAGCAAATCGCGGACCCGTTCGTTGTAAATCTCGAGGTACGATACTTCGACCGTACACGTCAGATTTTTGTCCTCCTGTAGAGTAGCGATACGCATGAACATGTCCTGACAAATCTTTGGAATCACTCCATGCTCCTTGCCGTACCCCATCATCGAATAAGACTTCCCGGAACCAGTCTGGCCGTAGGCGAAGATGCAATTATTGTACCCCTGGAAGGCATTGTCTAACAGTGGCACGCCTAGGTCATTGAAAAGATGCTCCTGGCCGGCATAACTGGGGGCACTTCTGTCGAACGACCAATACGACCTATCAAAAGCGAATGCCTTTGGGCCTTCCACGGCACCCTTCAGGCTTCCCTTACGACCCAGTTTCTCGTCTGCGCCGGGTGGTGGGGAGAGAACGGTTTGGTTTTCTTGCATATGGACAATGCATTTTGCACCTCTCTCAACCTCTTGACCACCGAATGGAATTAACATCTTTGGAATAGTAGTAGATCTGAAATCCCCTCACCTCTGGTGTTAAACGGTCGCACCCTCACCACCACCTTGATATTGCCCCCACCGCCTTGAGCCATGATCCACCCTCCTCCTTATATTTCGCACTCTATACAAGGTCAGCCGCGTTTTTTTGTGGGATCCAGCCAACGTTTCACTGATGACAATCAAAAATGTGAGTCGCGTACACGGCAATGATCGCCGCCTCCGGACGACAATGAAATGGTTCCCTAACTTCTGGCCCTCGATCCCTAGCGACTCGCGTCTGCGCTTTCGTCCAGCCGTCAATGCGATGGAGGTGTTTTGATAGGGTTAACAAGGGGGACGCGTATAAACTTGCCGTTCAGATCAGTTCCGTATCGAGAGGCAGTGAAATCTGGCATGATCACGTCTGAAACGGTGTCGCGGTAGAAGTCTCCATGAGGCTTTGGGAATTCAGGACGGCTATGATAGAATGCATAGGACAATAATAACATATTTGTGTTGATAAGTATGAATCCATTACAATATCAGAGAAGCCAGGTGCCCCGATTAGATAAGCTCATAACTGTGGAGCCTTAACTAGGTACCTTAGTGACCTTAGACTAGCACGAATTTGGATGGAAGGATGATCATCTGACTACCTAGGTAAGCAAACCCACCTGGCAGCTAGCTGATTGGTCGAAAAAAGGACCCCGGCCGTGAGCGGCAGAAAACCAATCCTTCCTCCAGCCACATTTATATCGACATATGTTGAACCTGGTCAGATACAGAGATCTCTCTAAGACATTGAACCCGCTACACCTCCGGCCAAAAGATTACATACGAGAACTTGCCCCAGCCTCATCTTCCCCACGAATTTCCGCCGAGCCGGCGATCGCAGTCCGGCGAAGCAAACTTGAAGTATTAGTATGTAATGTACAAGATGGCCGACCTTTGCATACATCGTTCAAGAGCTCAATGTGGCTGACCTTACAGCTTGCAGGCTAGATTTATGTCAAATACTTGATAATCGACGAGAAGCCTACATATGGTTGACCTCAAAAAACGGGGAACCATTGCAATTTGCGTGAGATCTTTCCCGATAGCAATATGCTGCCGTTCGGAAGCTTAAATGTGGTGGCTACGGGCGGTAATTGGCAACCACAACCCGTCGGAGGGTACCCTCTTTTTAGGGTATCGACGGCCGGGTTGGAGCCAATTGCTATGGAGGGACAAATAGCCTACCGTACGCTGAATAAGATGATCTGGTTTACTCAGGCGATGAGGCAAGCGGGGAGGCACCTGAAATGGTTCAATTCAGAGATACACTTGAAGTGCTTCGCAACGATGATTTGAGTCTCGCAAACTGGGAGTTTCTCAGCCCTTGGGCCAAAATAAATCTCTCTTTTGGCCAAGCTTTGCGTCTCTATAGCACCAACGCCGAAGTAGATCTCTTCGACCACAACGGGGTCGGGGATAGCGGCATGCCAGTGAAGGCAAGGGATTAGGAACTAAAACGGCCGATAAGGATCGAGCCGAAACTTCTAGCTGAGGTCTATTATTCTCTTGGACCTCGAGTTATGCTGACAGCCAATTGCAATCTACGGACGGATAATGGCTTGGTCAACGGCTCTCTTGGGACGATTCGTAATATTGTTTGGGAAGAGAGTGATCTCCAATTAGTGACAATGGTACCTTAGGTAGGTAGAGCTTGATGGCTACAAGGGTTCTTTTTTCGAAGATACTACCAGGTCTTTCAAGCTGGGGCTTGCATACGTAGGAACATTGAGGGTTACGAGCAAGAGACCACTTTTGACTACGCTCCCCCTTTACTTTTGTATATTAATACCTGCTACTATATACTTTCATATTAATCTGATACACCGACCGAGACTTGACAGGCAATAATAAGCCAAGAAACCGCAAGCTGCGAAACACCTGCGCCCGCTTGCGGCTTAGCGCTGGCCCCTTGTCATCATGCCAGACTGCTGTCAACAGTTTCAACTTTCCTCTATGTAGTCTTGGAACCTTTAGGCGGCTGGCATCACCCTCCAGCCATGCCTGCAAGTCTAAACCTCCCGGGCTCATATTTACTCTCCCCGGCAGCCTTCGATGATGATGTATCCTCCTTGAGATCGCTCTCTGAGCAGGACTCCGACTCGGAGGATGACGAACTCGTGAGGGGCTCCAGGAGTACACTGGAGCTCGCCAAACATGATCGGACGGTGTTAGAAGAGGAGGAGGAACGTGAGAAGCTGCTTACGAAAAGCAGTCCGGCCGATGGGCTACGCAGGATCTTTAGCCCGAATGGAGGTAACATCATGATTGGGAGAAGAGAGCGACGGAAAAGGCGGAAGGAAAGGAGAGCAGCCCAGAGACGAGCACGCAAAAAGCCCTACGTGGAAGATGATTTGATGTATGAGATGAAGGAGAGTGACAATGGCGATGCGAGCACTCGGAGTAGCACACCGTCAGAGTTGGACTCTCGGGTGTTGGACGAGGTGTGGAATTTTCCTCTTCCAATCTTCTAAATGGTCCATAAAACTCACTCAGAGCCAGTCTAAAGGAATACCAACAGGACGAATGATACCAACACTATTCGGTCTTGCCCTCTTCCTGAGCATCCTCTTCCTGATCATTCTCCTAGGGGCCTATAAAGCATCTAGCACGTATCGGATTGTCCATCAACAGCGACTTCTAAAATCAAATGGCACTGCCCTATTTCCTCCCACTACAATTTTGATATCTCTCGATGGCTTTCGCGCCGATTTTCTGAACCGTGGGCTGACTCCGACACTTAATTCATTCATTGCTCAGGGAGTTTCACCAGCATATTTGCTTCCTAGCTTCCCTAGCGTCACTTTCCCGAATCACTTTACTTTGGTGACGGGACTTTATCCAGAAAGCCATGGCATTGTTGGGAATAGCTTTTGGGACCCGTCCTTCAATGAGGAATTTGTTGTCACTCCCTCAGTTGTCAAGCAGTCGAAATGGTGGAATGCTGAACCATTATGGGTTACGGCTGAAAAACAGGGCATTCGCACTGCAATTCATATGTGGCCCGGCTCTGAAGCCAATATTTCTGGTGTTCCTCCAACATTTGTCGATAAATATAATGGCACTGAGGCTCTGCCTCGAAAAGTCGATCGGGTCCTCGAGTTTTTGGATCTTCCTGGAGAAGAAAACAAATCGGAATCGAAACGACCTCAGTTTATAGCTGCTTACGTGCCTAACATCGATTCTGATGGTCACAAGTATGGTCCAAATAGCACAGAAATAAGGAATACTATCTCGGAAGTGGATGGAATGCTCGCCAATCTCTTCAAGGGACTGCAAGAACGTAATCTAACAGGTATAGTTAATATTATCATCGTGTCAGATCACGGGATGGCTACGACTTCCAGTCACCGGCTTGTCCAACTTGAGGATCTCGTCGACTTGTACTTCGTGGAACATATTGACGGATGGCCGCTGCGCGGCTTGCGCCCCAAACAGCCTGAGCACTTGTCTATTCTTCAAACTCAATTGGTTGAGGGGGCCCAAAATTTTTCCGACGCAATTGAAATTTATAGCCGTCAGACAATGCCGGAGCGATATCATTTCTCGAACAACGAGCGTATAGCGCCTCTGTGGGTCATTCCGAAAACTGGCTGGGCAGTTGTGGAGAAATCCGATTTTGATGCGAAGGAGGGTCTTAAGGAAGGGAAGACATACCATCCGAGAGGCATCCACGGATACGATCATGAGCATCCTCTCATGCGAGCTATTTTCGTTGCTAGGGGGCCGGCATTTCCTCATGAACCCAATAGCCGACTAAATACTTTCCGTAAGTCCACGTATGTATTTGCTCAGACGATAACTAATCCTTTACAGAGAACACTGAAGTCTATAATATCCTCTGTGACTCTCTTGGGGTTGTACCGCGCCCCAACAATGGGACTCTCCGCTTGCCCCTACGACCCATTGGCCTCCATTCAGAACATGATGCATCTTCGCTAGACAGCCCCGAAGACCCTCCGGGGACCCCCGTGACCATTTCAGAGACGTCAACGACTACACCACCTCCTCAAGTTGAATCATCAAGCAAGGCGGATAAAGCGGATTCGTGGCCTTCTCGGTGGATAAATAAATTGATCGGCGTCCTCGAGTCCTTCGATAAATGGCTGGGCAATTTATTTAACTAAAGAACTCTTCGAAATTGGGCATTTGGAAAGCGAGGGCGGTGTTAGGAATCCTTTTTTTGTATGCGAGGGACGTGTGCTTGCTCTGTGATCATTACAATTGTATAATTTTGTGAAAAGATTTT
The DNA here is from genome assembly GCA_002240705.1 of Elaphomyces granulatus. Lineage (NCBI taxonomy): Eukaryota > Fungi > Ascomycota > Eurotiomycetes > Eurotiales > Elaphomycetaceae > Elaphomyces > Elaphomyces granulatus. The sequence goes on from NPHW01003982.1 coordinate 20,971, forward strand.
TGTTATTGAAGTCTTCATTGTTCTTATGATACCTTTTGTTTTTTTTGGTTGGTGCTTTTTTTATGATCCACATATATTGTCGATATGTGTAAACATGTTTTTCAATGTTCAGACGGCGAGTGGCATTTGTCCAGTTTAGTTCAACTAACCTTGCACTTGTAAGATTGCCTTTTGCCTTGGCTGAAGGCGATATGTTCCAACGGAGAATAAACAGCTGAAACAGATCCCCAGTGAATCGACATGAGAGGTTCGCAGTTATTCTACGTATATATATGATAGTCAGGCGAGAATAAGTAGCTGACTTATTACCGAGACTACATACCACCTCTGCTACTCTATAAGGAGATGAACGTATCCCAGATTCTGCTATATGTAGACAGTGAACAGAATGAGACAATAGTGGAAATTTCAATCAGTACTTGCCTCATCACCTGATTCATATTCGAGGACAATCAAATCCCTTCCCATGTGTGAGCTTATTCTAGCCTGCGGATATTGAGGCTCGTTTAGCGTCTGTCTGGTTATGTCCACCAATTATGTACTCTACTAACGCCGCGTTTCACCCGAGATATCGCGCCAGGAATTCGAAGCTATCAGCTGGATAATGATGGACGTCTCAAATTTCGAGAGAAAAGATTATTTGATGCTGAAACCCTTAGTAGCACTGTGCAGCAATATGTACGGCCCATGCCTCTCCTGTAGGTTCTTGTGATAGATAATCTTTGTATGATAGTCCGAACCGAGAGATCCGAGATAGTCCGAGATGCCATGTGGGATAGATATTGGAGGAGAGGTTCACACATGTATATAAAGATGTCAGATAAATATCATAGATCAGTTGTGTTAACGACATAGAAAGTAGACAAGGTTGTGTCTTTGAGCTTCTTCTCTTCGTAACTACCTATCATCATATAGTAAGGGCAGAGGATGCACCCTCAGCACCTCAAGTATTTAGCATTAAATCAAAAAGTTAAACCTCCCATTTGAGGGTGAAGGCTGATCTGCAAGGATGGAGTGTCTACTCCCATCTGAGAAATTATCTTCATTGATTACATGTATAGTTCTTATGTAGCTCCACCTATAATTACCACATTATCACCACCAATATCTATCTATCAATGCTGAGCGTGTATATATAGACACAGAAATTAACGCAATAGAGAGAGATTTCTAGAACGAACCACTCCAAAGAAACGCCAATTCCGATGCAGCTTGCGTGTAATAATCTAGGAAACTCACCCCAAATAAAAGGAAAGACTCCCCTCATATCTATTTGATTCTATCGTATGAATGAACATGAAAGGAATTTGGAAATTGCAAGCTCAGGGACTGCAAATAGTAGCAGAGAGAAATAGGAAATCGAACCATGTTGTCTTGTCAACTTGAATGATCAACGTTATGAGGTCAAGATCCAGTTTACCCACTCGCAGGAACAACCTCCGGTACCGCCATCAAACACGGAGGCCGCTTGGGTACTGCTGGCATCATTGAAGATCCCCGGAGCGGGATTAATGAGTTGACCGCCGAAAGACCGGTCCTCAATCTGTATTTTCTTGTCTGTCGAATTAATGCGCTGATTTGCATCCATTCCGTAGCAGTAGACCAACTTTTCCTTAGCATCACCCCCATGGCGATCCAGTTTGATGGAAACCGGATAAGGAAAGGATCCCGGCACCGTAAAGTCATTCGCAGATGAGGAGGTCGTATTCATGGCCGTTCCTGTCGGTGTGGCTGCTGTTGGAGAAGCGCGGGTGGGAATGGCGGTAGTGGATCCCAATAAGGCCATGCCGGAACGATTCGATGGCTGGGTCCAGATCTGCACCAGGAAACGTGTCTGGGCCCATGTGCAGCGGGACTTGGCGTCGGTTTTGGGTGAACCACCATTTTGGTCTGTTGAGCCATCATCGACCGCGCTGTTGTTGAGAGAGGCGATAGACTTTAGGAAAATAGATCGGTCAAAGTACACATAAAACCCATAGTGCTCGTTTGGCAGCCCGCGGTTATACAATCGCACAGGTTGGGACACAGGCAATGGATACAGGTCGGCTGGGGCAGCAGTTCCGTCCGGCGCATTTGAGGGGTCAGGGATGAGAGCAGTCAGATTGGGGAAAGTGTGGTCGTTAGCACGCTTCACGGACTGAGAGCCGGCGACCTCAACAGGAGAAAGGAAGGTGAGGAAGAAGGGCGTCTCTTCACCGGCAAAAGGGATAGCATTGCCGTCGGTTGTATTTCCCAGGAAGGTTTGATCGTCGAGTCCAGGTGGTGCTGGCGACGAACTAAAGAGATCTCTCGCTCGCAACAGTCGATCCTTCGTGACCCGCCCGGCGGTGACTGCGTTTCCAGTCCGTCGTCTGCTCAAGCTGGTTGACCCGGAGGCTATCACAGTGCTATTCGGGTATGTCCCATTCTGGAATCTGATCTGAACCCTGAAATTGGGCTGGTTCGCAGGGAAGGGTGCATTCATTGATTGCTGCTCCCTAGGAAGAGCACAGCTCCACAAGGAAGAGGGTTGAATGCATCCATTGTTCTGGGTTTGAGCTACTGGCCCTGCAACAGTCATAATACCTGTTGGCATCGGCGGGTATCCGGTTAAATTCAACCACTGAGATTGAACAGGTGTTTCATCGCCTTTCCTCCTGAGGGTCGTTGCGAGAGCAATCGCCACAATAATTATGATGAGACAGAGGCAGCTAATGGCGAAATACCATCTCCTCCTCACACGTCCCTCACGCCCTGGTCTCCCAAAACATCCTTTGTTGCTAAATGGCCCTCGACCGCGCCAAAGCCCGCCAACCTTTTTGGCCACGGCATCTTCCCTCTCTAGGCGCCGCCGTTGAGCTTCAACATTACTCCTTGCAGCTGGGAACGGATCTGGATGTGGAGGAGGTTGGTAAACATTTGGGTGGAAAACAGGTGAATGTTGCGGCTGAGATTGCTGCATTTCCGACATGGGAATCAATCCTCGACCAGCCATCGCCTGCTGCATACCTGGAGATATGGGGCCGGGAGACTGTGGCTGTTGCGTGTAATTCGGAGGCATAATTACTCTGTATCGAGGCGCTGGTTGTGATGTTTCTGGCGGACTGTACGGAGGTGGCTCAGTCAGGGATCGGGGTTCTTCTTGCTCGAGTGAAGGCGGAGCTTCTGAATCATTTGTAATAGAAGTGGGAACTATAGGTTGATTCACCATGACAGCTCTGGAATCACCAGCTGCGGTTCTAGGAGCGGACACCGACGATGCCGCAGTTCTACTAGGCGATACAGATATGGGAACTGGCATTTCTCGGACGCTTGGAGTTGACTCAGGAACAGTCTCGATCACTGGAGTATGAACCTCCGGGTTAGATCGTCTAATGACGCCCAAAAAAGGGTTATTTCGATTTAAGACAGGTTGTTGAGAAGGCTCGGGTTCATTATTTTCAATAGGAGGCAAACCCCTTTCTCCATCTCTATTGACATCCCCAGCAACGAGAGCCGCATTTTCTTGACTAGGAGGAGTCATCGAGCAAACGTGGTTGATACATTCAAAGTAAGGCTTATCGTTGAATAAGTCGTGGGCACACGCCTGATAATACTCGGCCGCTAGGCCCTGTGTTTCCTGACCTGAGAAAGCCGACGAATCGTTGGCGACACCAAAATTTTTCTCAAGGGTGAACCCAGAGACTGCACGCTCATAATTCTCCGGCCAAGTGATGACCCCATCGGTTTTACCGGTTGGCAAAGCCGGTGTCTCAGGCGAAAAGTGAGACGTTTCTTTTTCCCACCACCTGTCACTGGACGCCTTAGATACCAGAGACGCTGTTGAGAAAGGAGGCACTGGAGGAGGCTCTGTCGCCGGCACCGATTTCCGGCTGGCATTGGTGTTGGACCGACCCAGTAATGGGGATAGAAGATACGTCCACCAGCCTTGTGATTGATGTCTATTCAGATCAGCATGAGTGCTTAGACGCGGGAGAATCCATCGACTGCTTCCGGTCGAATTCGATCGCTCTCGTGTAACAGATTGGGAGCAGTCATCCTCATCCTCGAAAACCGTGCCAGTTGAAAAAGACCGCTGTTTTCTCGTTGCAGCCGCAGCAGGAGGAAGAGGAGGGGGAGGAGGGGTAGGAGGCTGCTTAGTGAGGACAGTACCGACAGCCTCGCCTTTCACAAGTGAATGGATAGCCGGAATAGCTGGAACAGGAGGGATGTCTTGCTTCTGATCACTCTGGTCGACATTGAGCGCAGGTCGAGAGTAGACACTGGAGGTAGCTCGTGGCGGGCGATGATACAGTGTGATATCCTGCTCCCACGGAGAATCCTCGTTTGCTGGAGTGATCACAATAGAAGGTGGGGTGACTGGAGTTTGATGACTTTGAGCTGTGCCATTCTCCTTAGCAGCCGAGTCCTCTGAGCCGTCCCGGGATATCGTTTCCTCAAATGGCAGCATAAGCCCAATCACAATAGGCCGATCTGAAGGCGACAGCTCGTACTTTTCATACGATGGGAGTTGCAAAGGCTGCTGCGGAATGCTCAAAATATCCTTTTGCTCTGATGGAGCTTTGACACTACCTGTATCCGCTGGGGTATGTTCGTCCGCTAATGCCTGATATCCCTGGGTTGGCTTTCTCTTTATGGCACGCTTAAGCTTTTCATAAGATCTCTCTTTCTCTCTCGCCGCCATGCGGTCGGTCGCCGACGTGTCATTAGATCTCTCTTTCTCTCGGGCCTTCACCAATGACTTCAAATCGTTGAGATCCACAAACGGCGCTGCGAACGGTTCGCCCTGTCTCCTAGGCTCATTTCGAGAGAAATTAGTCACCAAGTGGAGAGGGGGCCTCTTCTTCATGATGCCGTGAATGCTCCTCCTCTTTGCTTGCTCTCTCCCACTGAACCTACGCGCATCGAGTCTAACGCGCGAGGGGTCATCATACCGTGGCAGCCACCGCCCGTCTTGATCCATTCTCCGGAAGGGTTGATATTGGATACGCGCAGTGGCAATTTCAAGTATAGTTTCGTCGTCTAAATTATTGCCTTCGGACGACGATGCTGGGCTCAGCACCTCCTCGGTGATAGGGGAAGAGAAGGGAAATTTGGGCACCTCAGGAGGCCGGAGGGCTGATACCTCTGGCCCTGTGATGCGGTGCATGGAATGACACTATGCAGAAAGACTGAGATATTGACAACTTTGGACAAGATACCTTAGCTCGAGGAAAGGAGAATAGAGCACATTCAAAATCATACCATATGCATGCAGGCTGGACAGTGGACAGAGACTGGATGGCCCGGGTGTGTATTAACTGCCAGATAAAGAAAGCTATTCCAGAAAGAAACGTTGAGACGCGCTATACGACCAATCATTAAGGACGAAGGGTGTGAATGTTGTTTTTTATGGAAGGAGGAAGAGAACTAGTAGTAGATTGCAACGATAGAACAAGCCCATCAATGGGTAGGTGCAGCAAGGGCTGAATGGAGATGAATAGTAATGAAAGAAATATCACCATCCAAGCAAAAGACTGACTACTTAAGTTACGTAGTCAACTAGAGTCCACCAGGAACTCTAAGATTCCTTTTCTTCTCTTTCCATTTTCTCCACGATCCTACCTAAGCAGCAACAGAAATGCAAGGAGCCAGACACGTGAGACTCGAGATCAGTCAGGCATAAAACCCGGTGCTTTCCAGAGCAAACCAGCTGGGGAAATAACCCGAAAGTAAAACCAGGAGAGAGGAAGAGAAAAGAAAAGAAAAGAAAGCAAAATGATGCAGAGAAGGCTAGATAGAAGCGAAGAAGAAGGCGAGTGAATGAAAAGAATGAATAAAAACGAAGAAGTCAATTTTAGTCTTCGCATGAAGGAAAAAAGAAAAGAAAAGAGTCAACCAGCAAAGGAAAAGAGAAAAGAGAGCAGGAAAAGGAAAATAATAAAAATATTATTATTAAAGAGTCCATCCTTGGAGCATCTATGGACGATTCTATAGAGCTCTTAAAGGGTGGATCATGATCTATTGGATGAGACGAGAGGGGTACCTAACCCAAAACTACTAGTATAGCTTTCCGTACCCGCGCGCGCCAGACAGAGATCCATGCAAGTATAAAACCTAGTATGTAACCTATGTTATTCACCAATTATATACAATAATCAATTATCAAATAAAACCATTACTATACATAACAATAATAAAACAATAGCAACAAAACAACAATATCACTTCATACAATGGGAAAGAAGAAAAGAAAAAAAAAAGAGAAGGAAAGAAAAGAAAAAAACATTACTACCTACCTAGTAATCCAAATCAAATCAGGCGCCAGGCTACTATAACCAAGCAACCAATCAGCAAACGCGCAGAGCCGCGCGCAAAGCCCCCGAAACCTGCATGAATTTAATCTATCAGTCCGCGCTAGCACACCACTTACGGTTCTAGTCATCGCCCTACGTAACTATGTACATTGACTGCTCAGTCAAACGTCTCAAGTTGAAACTACTAGTAGTATTATTGATGAGTTTGAAATTGAATATAGCATACAAAATGTTGTACAATTGCTTGAGTATTTATAACTTGAAGGGAAATACATGTTCAAGTACTAGTCTCAGCAGGCTCTAGGGCTTGCCGAGTAATAATAATAATAATACATGACGAGTACAAAGCTGTCTCAGGGTTTCAGGATATTATTATATAGTACATACGTACCTACTATGGTATTAATATAGAGCGAGCAGACCGGATCCTAAATAATGGCTGTTACTGCGATTAAACGGATTTTCGGTGATATGGACAAACAACGAATTACCGCTCAAAAAATTACCAAGCTGTAACTCTAACTATTTCCTCAAAGGATTAAAACATAACATGCGAGAAAAATCGATCTTTTGCCCAAATGAACTCTGACGTTCAATGTATCTTTGTGATCCACTTTGTTATTAGTTTTCTAATAAGTGCTAGATTGATTGCTCAATTACTAATTTTCTCTGCTTTTTGTAGTGCAGTACGCAAGCCAGGTGTCCTCAAAAGATGTATATTCATCCATGGACGGGGTGACCAGTACCCTTGTTCGGGATATTGACTGGGGACTGTTATTGAATATATAAATATATAAATAAATACAATCCCCCTTCGGACATTTGTGGCAACCAGCATGGACAACAAAGGCCGTCCAATTTTACCACCCGAGCGAGCGTTGCAACCTCCTTTTGGCGAATTGTTGCCCAAATACTTCGGAATCTACCTCTGTCTTGCGAAGAGAAGGATTCTGGGGCCGCTGAAATGACAACGAAAAAGGAGCGAAACTCCTCCAAGAAAACCGAAAATTCTCGCCCAAGGAAACATCAAAATTACCGCGTCTGCCCTCAACTGGTGGCTACTTGATGCCCAGCGTCAAACGTGGCTGCGACTCTCACAGATGGCCATCAATTTATCATCGACACTAGCTATGAGCGACGAGTAGAAAGAGTATTACCCTCGACCCAAAAGATTCGCCTTCAACGCCTCATTAGTCATGGTAATCCGCTGGGGGTTGAGAGCTACGTATGCGCTACTACTCGTGTTTGGCTTCCCTGAGTACTCATAATCTCAGTTCGTAATTCAGATCTTGGGCGAAGAGCAAAATGGTTAACCTGCTGCCTGTTAAAAATGACTACAGCTAAGCAGGAATGAGTTGCGCAGCACGAACATATCTGCGAATCTCCTCGTCTGCGGTTTCTTTGTCTGACCAGAACTTGAAGGATGCTAGCTCGTCGACGGCATCATTCATCTGCAGCCTGTGAGTAACGAGTCCCTAAAATCAGATCGCTAACTTACCATCGGTTCTAGAAGAAGATTGCGCATTTCATCAAGCACGTTGGAAACATGATATGATGTTTTCCAACCCTTGGTGAAGATTTGATGACAAATTCGACCATGCTGTTTTAAGGTCAATTCATCAAAAGTTGCAACATTTTGGAGGTGGTTACCTTTGTGATGTTTGGATGCAGAATTGGGGTGACAAATCGAACAGTCGGAGGAAGCTGAGGGAAAAATTGGTTTATTTGAACGGTCAGAATGAAGGCTCCCGCTGCATATGGAGTGTCCTGTGGGCCTGCCAAGACAACTTTCCAGAATGACATGTCTGACTCGCTGACATAGATGTCCATATCACTTGGAAGGTTGTTCGCCATTTGTGTTATCTCGCAGAGGCAGATTCTGCCGGACGATGCCCCGGACGAATCAGATAGGATGGATGCCGCGCCCATAGAAAGTGGCCTATTAAAGAATTGCCTAACACCCGGTCTGTTGGGCGCCCGATCTTGGGCTAGAGAGGAGGTCATCCCAGATGCTGACCTAATGAGAGGAGATGACCTTGACGCGAAGAATGGAGTCGCTTGCCTCATGTCAAGAAAGCTGCCAGCTTCGAGAGGGTGCCTCCGACATGATGGGAAGTCGTAGATTGTCATCATATCTTTCGTTTTAGGAACGGACGTCTGGTAGTTGGTAATTGGAACCTTAACAATGTCCGGCCTGATGGAGATGTCCAGGAATGGTTCCAGGAGAAAGATCTGGAACAGTAACGATCGTGATGAAGGATGGAAAGCATATCCTCCGGTATGCTTTGACATCTTGAATAAGTCCTTTGTGTACCTTGTGTCGGATCCAATGACGATCGAGTCTAGAACGATATCTGAGTCATAAAGAGACTGACAGACGTCCGCTGGCTGATGATTTGACTGATTGTCTTCTCCATCCGTCAGCGCGATTATTCTAAGTTTTGTCTCCGGATGCTCGTTCTTGAACGCAACAAGCATGTCTTTTGCCTTCATCAGCGCATCCCAAATCGCCGTTTGACCTTCGGTATGCAAATCGCCCACCATGTCGTGAAACTCCTGCTTGTTGACCCTTGAAAGCTCGTGCTTCGTCCGAATTCGATTGGCGTTAGAAAACGTCACTACGCCAACGAAATTGCGGATTAATTGATAGCCCAGCATCCTGTTTATAACGTTTGAAAATATTTGCTTCATTTCCGATAACTTTGTCAGGTCATTTGGTGCTCCCGTCCAGGTATATCCCATAGGCTCATCCATACTCCAACTGACATCAAAGCAAATGACAATTGCCTCTTGTGGAGTGGAAGCGTCCTCACCTTCTTCGATCTTGACGCTCTCCCAGTCATCCAAGTGCCATGTTCCGTCTGCTTTCCTTCCGGGAATGATTAGTTGTAAGGCTGTATGAATTTCATCTCCCGGTGCAGCATCGAGTATTGTGACGCCTGAGATGACATTCCACAGGCATGTCTTCCTTTCCGTGGATTTCAAATCGCCTGTTGACATTCCGAACCGAGAAACGTAGCCATCCTCGGACAATGTGATGCAATTTGCGAGCTTGGAATATAGCCTCTTTGGAGGGACCATCTTGAAGCAAGAACTTTCATTTGCCATCTTCAGAAGACTCTGGAAATCCCTGTGCCCTGGCCTTGGGGTTCGATTATGGATAACAGGATTGTCAAAATTGCCCTGGAAATCGATGTGGAAGTTTTCAATGGCACTATATTGACCCCACAGTGCAAGGGCAATCGTGTGCACGTTTCCGTGATAGGCCTCGTCTGTCCGAGCCTTAACAAATCTTGTACAGCGAGGATGATCAGATGCAGAACTCTCTTCGGCATCTCCTGCGGCATCAATGTGAAGGATTTGTATCCGTTTTCCGGGTTCGCGCGGCAAGCTATCTGGATTTCTATCTAGTTCTTCAAGCGTTATCGCGCGAACAATCGGGGATTCGGGATCGTCAGCTTCTGACTCGGCCTTTTCAAACTCGGATTCCACCCAAGCGAAGATCTGTCTAGATCCTTGAAGCCCCTGTTTGAGGTCGTTGTTAATGTAAGCCCTTGGGATCATGCGAAGAGCTAGTTCGTTGAAACAAGTCGCCAGGATCGCTACCTCTCGCGGTTCTAATCGATTCAATTCATTTAGAACATGAAGCGCCTCCAATGCCGGTGGGAAGTGGGTAATTTCAAAGACTGTCCGGAGAAGTCGCCGATGGGTACTGCTCTTAGATCTACTCTTAGCCATGAAGGCCTTCAAACACGTAAGAAAGGCGGCGGTTCCGCGCTCGGAGGTCTTAAATGGCCACAGATGCTGAGGTGCATCTGCATCAGCAAACTGGTCGGTTATCGGGACGATGAATATGTTTAGAGGATTGGACCGAGTTCCTGTACAACCAAAGTCCCCCAGAGTCGTATTGTCTTCGTCTGTATTCCGAAGGGCACACGCTGTAAGGAACAGCTCAACTTTGAATCCGGGGGTCAGTTCTATCTCAACTGAAGCTTCGTGTGTGTAAACCCGTTGGATTGCAAGTGACTTCAATTCGCGAATGCTAGTTCCGGGTGAGATTGGCCTCGTATCCTCGGGAATGTCTTCGAACCTGCGGTAGCTCACAGCTCGGCCTGCTGTGATCCAACGGACAAAAATGCCATCTGTAGATGCTGTAGGCAGCACCTGCGTAGAAATAGTTAGCAGTGGTCCTCACTTCCCGGCTCTGTCTCAGAGCTTACGTCCAGGCCAGCCACTTGGAGCCATGGTGGGACTTATACTCAAGTCCAACACCTCAATTAGTAAATCAGTCGGAAACGCCAAGGGGCCATCCTCGGAATCTAGGCGGAATTCGTATTCTCCGTCAGGAACATTGATCTTTAGCCTTGCGGCTCTGCGGATAGCCTCTGCTTCGAGATCTTCGAACGAGGTCGACGAATCAACCGGTATAGCCAACCTCTTGGTCTGGAAGAGAACAACTTGCACTCGGAGGCCACTGGTAACAGTTGACGAAGAACTTGTCCTGGAGCGGTTTTCGAACTGCGTCCTGGCGCTGCAAGATGACATGGCTGTGGAAGGGCAGATGTAAACACAAATCCTGGATACTTTCGGATCGTAGTATGAGTCTGTGTTGTGAACACGTACTTGGAAAGCTAAGATGTCAGGAAGAAGTGTAAACCCACGATAAGAGTGGGAAGTTGGATTCGTTATAAGGATCAGGCTGAGCGAGTTGCGGACTTCTCACCCCACTTACTTTGTAGAGTCAAGAAGCCTGTGTACCACCTAATTCAGCAGTCAGAGACAAGGGCTTGAATCCAACCAATAAAACCTCAAGCTTCAGATGGACACGACTGTGTGAGAGAGGATGTATGAGGTGGCGAAGGCTTACCAACGCCGGATTTGGTAAAGGGAGGTGATAGTCATGCAGCGTGCAGGCTACCGTTCCTCGGCCCACCACAAGGCAAGGCTGTAGCCAAGATCCGGACAGAAGTGTTGACGAAAATGAGGGCGAACAGGCGGATAGCCTAACAAGGCGCAACTGGGCAACAGCACCCGGGCACAGGTACAGCAAGGCTGCAATGCAGCCGCAACATGTATTCTATCAAGATTGACCATGTATATAGATCACTGCCATGGCCCATGAAGGCTGGGCAGAGCTTGAACTAACGTTCATCCAGAACATATCAACTTGAGACGCTTTCTGTCTTGGACTGCTTCTATGAATCAATTCCTTCTTCATATCAGGGCGAGTACGGCGATATTCACGAGGGATCCGATCTTTCGTGGGAGCGGCTGACTTAAAAAACTCACAGCCGGCCATTGCACGGTCGTAATGCTTCTCAAGTCACAGGGGTCCCGATCTATTGAATTGAATATGCCAAATTAGCTATCCTGTCTATATATATATATATATATATAATTTAGCCAAACCAGCTTCTGTGAGTCGTCATGATGGATCTCGATTCCTAAGAACCACTGTAGGTCTTCTCTGCTGGGTATATTGAAATGCTGCTTTCGCTGAGAAATCAGTCGTCCCATTGCACGGCAGTTCAAATGCAAGGAGTCAGGACGATATATGTCGTCAACATAAAAGAAGATTAGTATCCCATCAAAAGTCACACAACATGATCCATATGACACTTGCTTAAATCCCAATCGTGACAGCTTTGTGAAAGCTTTCTGCCAAAGAAGGGGAGATCTTAAATCTCAAACCATATAAAGCCTTTAATTCAGCTTCGAAATCTTGACTGATGAGATAAGTCACGTGCTTGCTAGTGCCATCATTGCCAAGATCAGCGTTGGCAGAAATTAATTACCCGGCCACTGTTCATATTACCCTAATAGTAATAGGCATTACCCAAATATTCTTCCATATTATGGCTCTAAACCCATCATAATATGGGTAATATGCAAAAA